>BTHS01000876.1:0-89749 GCA_036184385.1 Tokudaia muenninki
TCTTTCTTTCTCTCTTTTTTCTCTTTCTTTCTTTTGTCTTTTCTTTCTTTCTTCTTCTTCTCCTTTCTTTCTTTCTTTTCTTTCTTTCTTCCTCCTTCCTTCCTTCCTTCCTTCCTTCCTTCCTTTCTCAGAAAGATAAGGTAGTATTAATAGCTCAGCCTGCCCTAAACTCCTTATGTAGCCCATGTTTTTCTTGGACTGAGGGCATTCTATTTTATAAATGGATCAATGAAAACATTTTTATTGAAAAAAATAAGTGTTTTCTTTATGGTACAGGGGGAAGGTTTTGAATTTTTAACATCAAAATAAAAAGGCCAGATTAAAATGTAAAGAGGGCTTTGGACTTGAAAGTGTGAGAAGGTACAAAAAGGAAGGATTCACGTTGAAGAGTGAAGAGGGGCAGAGTCATGGAAAGGCTTTCAGGCAGAATTGAATAGTCACTGGAAAGCATGGCTGTGTGGGGTTTTCTCGACCACATTTGCTTTTTTGGATCAACATTAGAGACAACACTATGGTTGGGGAGCTGAGATTTTTTTCCAGACTCCTAGAGGGAAACAAGACAGGGAGAAGATTACAACATCTGTGGTCTCTGGGATGGTAGGGAAGGATCTGACTGTTGGAGGGAGATAATGCACAGGAAAATTGTGGCCAGAATGGATTGTAACATGGAGTAATTGCTAGGAGGTAATGTAAACTGCCTGAAGCACGGCACCTATAGCCATAAATGGCATGGGCAGCACTAAACTCATATGGTAAGGACACAGGGTAGCCTAATGGTATTAGTATAGAAAGCAAAATGTGTTTCTTTCTTCCCTTCCTCTTCCCAGGAAGATCTTATGGGGAACCGTCTCTTAAATCTTGTTCCTGATCAACAAAAGGGATGAAGTATCTGAGAAGATCATTTCTTAATCATCCATTGGCAGATATAGGTATGTATACATGGCTTTGTTTTCTTTTTAATTTAATTTTTGAGCTTTGAGGGCCAAGTAATAAATACTCAGCTGAACAATTTCTTGCTCTCTTTTCGCTTAGTAAATTTTGAAAAAAATATTAGTGTAGCTGCTGATAATATATTCATTTAAGTTTATGGCCTATAATTTCAAATGCTACATTTCTAACATTAAAATTTTATTTCCTCTGGAGAAATATGGAGGACCTCATGGGCCCTCATTCTGAGATGAGGATTCCTCACCCTCAGTAGAGGAGCTCGAGAGAGCTGATGGATGCTGGGTGAGAATGAAGAGTGTTCTTTAAGGAGATTGTCCCTGGCAGACTGACCATGCTCTAGCAGTGGTTCTCAACCTTCCTAATGCTGAGACCCTATAATACAGTTCCTCACACTGTGGTAATACCAAAAAAAGTATTTTCATTGCTACTTCATAACTGTAATTTTGCTACTGTTATGAATGGTAATGTAAATATCTGATATGTACATGGTCTTAGGTGACTCCTATGAAAAGTGAGTTGTTCTATCCCCAAAGGGCTGAGAACTGTTGCTCTAGTGGAAGGATATGGTTATCACAAATTGGAATTGTAATGTTTGTTTGGAACACAAAAGTTGGGAAAGACTGAGTAGATATGTGTCACTTAATCTGAGAGAAGTTTAAGGGAGGGTGACATGAACATGATAAAATATATCACATGCAGTATAGGAAATTCTCAAGAAACTATAAAATTTTTTTTATTGAAAAATTATCCCACACCCTGTCTTATTCTTTACCCTAAACACTAATTACAGCTGCATTTCTCTAATTTTTAGTAGTGTATTATAATAACTGTATATTATATTCTGGCTAGTGCCTTATTGTACAGATATAACAATGGTATCTCTGTGAGTACCAGCATTCAGGGAAAGAAAATTGTGTTCCTTAAAATGTTGTCTTGACTAAGGAAGACTATTATCGATTGATATAATCCATTAGGACTACATAATTTTATTCGTATCTTGCTTTCTTTAGTGGGAAGCTTAATTGAGTTTTGCTGTATGTAAGAAAAGGAACTGCAGGTCAGAGAGGCCAGGGCAGATAATGTCATAGGGCTAAGGACCAGGAGAGAGACACATATGAGTATGTGAAATTCATCTTGTAACTACAGGATTCTTATGATGGTAAGCAATCCTGCTGATGATATTTACATGATGTTCGTGTGTGTTGTATTCCGCCGATTATTAGCATACGTATTCTTGTATTATTGTCAATTATAAAATCTCTGATACTGCTACACTCACAATTTCTGGCTACATTAGACATTTAAAAATAATAGTGAAATATGTAAGCTGGGGTCATATAGAAACATGGATGACTATATCGGTGGAGGATATCTCCTTTTACAAAATAAAATAATTTTTAAAACCTAATCAAAAAGGTTCTAATGCACTGAATAGTTAAAGGAATTCCATGAATAACTTGAATTAGTTACAGATGGATTTGTGGTTTGTAAATCATACCACAAGATTAGATTAACTGGAGTCTATAGTTCTAACATCCTATCAAGGACCATTATATAGAATATAAATACATAAAACTCTACACACTAACCGGGGAAAGAAGTCATTTCTCTAAAATTTTCAATAGATAAAATTTATGTCAGGTGTTGGCTATGGACCTAGTTTTTGACGGTTATGAAAGTACAAGCTAGATAGTTAAAATTAATTGCTTCGGAAGCATTAAACATCTGAGTTAATCAGAGGTAAGTTATAGTTTGTGTTTCAGGTACTCAAATGCTTCTTAAAATATATCTCATGTTCCTTTCTTGAGTATTAAAGGTGAAACATCATTAAAAATCACTTGGACAGATGCATGTATACACACACACACACACACACATATTTCTTTTTGACACTACCGCAAGAATCAATAAGTCAAAAGCAAAAGACTGACTTCAGCACAAATTCACATTTGATTTTCCGTGTGAATGCCTCATATTTTGGTGGTGACCATCTGGGGAATCTGGGGAGCTTAGTTGGAAGAGAAGGAAGATGAGGAGAAAGCCATGGCTCAGAATCTTGAAAAATGCCAGTGAGGCTGAAAACCGCATTGTGATGTGTCAGTTCTCTGCCTGCTTGCTTAGCTAGTATACCTTCTAATTTTATTGCCATTGTGTCTGTAACCCTTATAGTCATTTGTATTTTTCGGAAACTATGGTCCTAATAGCAGAAATATTTGGTCTTCTGCTCGAAGGCTGTTATGGGAACAACAGTACTATCTTGTAGGAAACATTTCTGTTCTTCATACACTGGATGAGTCAGTGAGAATGCTGTGTATTACTCACACATTGAAGGACACATCATTTTCACTTTAAGCTACTGGATGTCAGTACACATACACTCAGTATTGAGTAAGGAAAAAATAACTTGTATATTTCTGTTACAAAGTGAATTTTAATGTATCAATGTCTCTGTCCTTCCCACACCCACACCCTAAGGTAGTTGATTGTAAAGGCTTTTTACAGCTCAAGGGATAAGCTAGTTATTAAATGAATGTTTCCAAATCGAAAGTCCTTTAGTATATGTTATCAATAACGTGATTATTTTCCTGTCCTAGATATTGTGGAAAGTATCAGGGGGAGTACATACAGGCAGTCAATATACAAAGCACTGATGACAGGTGTCACAAGAAAGTGAGTTGATGATCTGTGTTGAATAGGGTACCACCAAGGGTAACAAAGGCAATCTATACCTGGTTTCTCTGTGTAGTCTTGGCTATCCTGAAACTCACTTTGTAGACCAGGCTGGCTTCAAATTCAGAAATCTGCCTGCCTTTGCCTCCCACTACTGGGATAAAAGGTATGTGCCACCACTGGCTGGCACTGACTTTCTTTAGGTAACAATTGCTGAGCTGACTCTCTTAAGGCCCCAAACTACTGAGCTGACTCTCTTAAGATACCAAGTTGCTGGCCAGTATGGTACCAAGCTGCTGGCTTGAGACTGTTAAGGAACAAAGATACTGAGACGACTATCTGAATGCACCAAGCTTACTGGGATGACCCTCTTAAGGTAGCAAGCTGCTGAGCTGCCCTCTCTAAATATACCAAGATGATGAGCTGACTCTCTGGTTCCTTTTTTTCTTAATTTTTTTTTATTTTTTGCATGTTAGAGACAGGGTTTCTCTGTGTAGCCCTAGCTGTCCTGGTACTCACTCTGTAGACCAGGCTGGCCTCAAACTCAGAAATCTGACTGCCTCTGCCTCACAAGTGCGTGGATTAAAGGCATGCTCCACAACTACCTGGCACTGACTCTCTTAAGTTACCAATTGCTGAGCTGCTTCTCTTAATGTACCAAACTCCTGAACTGACCCTTATAAGGTACCAAGATTCTGACTTGACCCTCTCGAGGAGCCAATCTACTGAAACTGAGGCTCTTAAGGTACCAAGACGCTGTGCTGAATCTGTGGAAAGCACCAAGCTGCTGGCCTGGACTCTTTTAAGGTACAAAGCTGCTGGCCTGACTCTCTTAATGTACTAAGATGCTGGCCTGAATCTCTTAAGGTACCAACTGCTGGCCTGTCTCTCTTAAGGTACAAAGATGCTGAGATGACCTCTCTGAAGGCACCCAGCTCCTTGCCTGACACTCTTAAGGTACCAAGATGCTGAGCTGAATCTCTTAAGATAACTAACTCCGGCACTGAGTCTCTTACTGCACCGAGCGTCTGGCCGATTCATTTATGGTACCAAGGTACTGAGCTGACTCCCTTAAGGTACCAAGCTGCTGGCTCGACTCTCTGATGGCACCGAGCTGCTAGTCCTGACTCTTTAAAGGCACCAAACTTCTGGACTGACTCTCTTAGGTACCACGCTGCTGGCCTGACTCTCTTAAAGTACCAAGCTGCTGAGCTGACTCTCTGAAGGTACCAATTTACTTACCTGATTTCTCAGGTACCAAGATAATCAGCTGACTCTCCTAAGGTACCAAGTTGCTGCTCTGACTCTCTTAAGGTAGCAAAGTACTGAGCTGACTCTTCTTAGTGAACATGAGGATCATCTTTTTCCTTGCTTGGCTTCTGTCTTTCGTCCAATTTGACACCAGACGCTTTTTTAATGATTCCATTCTTTTATTTATTTATTCATTTATTTTGTTCAATGTGCTTTGGTGTTTTTGTCTGTCTGTGTGATGGTGTCAGGTCCCCCTGGATAAGGAATTAAAGATGGTTATGTACTGTCATGTGGCTACTGGGAATTGAAACTTGGGTCCCCTTGAAGAACAGCCAGTGTTCTTAACCACTGAGTAAATCTCTCCATCATCTTGACCCCAGTTTCTAGAGCCTTTCTTCTTGGCTCCTTCTCCTCTCCAAGTACTACAAAGCATTCCTCCCCTCGATGTGTCTCTTTTAAAATTTAATCTATTCCTTCATGAGTGTGAAGTGTCTTGCCTCTGCCTGCCTGGCTGTGCATCCTATTCAGGCAATGTATATGGAGGCCAGGAGATGGTGACAGATCATCTGGCTCTGGAGATACTGTGTGCTGTGCGGGTGCCCTGGGGAGTGCTGAAGTCCCACCCAGGATTTCAGGAAGAGCAGTTTAGTGCTCCTAACTTCTGAAGCCTCTCTTCCATTATCCACTGTCCCTTCTCATGGGGCCCTAGCTTCTCTGTTTGATGATGACCCTTACTCTCCTGAGCCCTGTCATAGAGCTTCCTTTTGGATATCCCTGTGCCTCAGTTGGAAGAGCCCAACGAAGAAAGCTTAATAACTAAATAAACACGATAGATTCATTTACTGACCGCATTGTTTGTCAGGCACTGGATCTCTTTGAGCAGTGTCCCCTAGTCCTATGACACTCTGTAACAGTAATATAAGAACTCACTTGGAAAATAATGTCCTTGCAAGTATAATTTAAGTGAAATGAGAACACAGTGGATTAGAGAAGGTCCCTAAAGGAAATGAGTTAAAATCTAGGAAACCTCTAGAGCCACGGGCCTGTGGGTATGTCTAATTCAGAGCACCTCTGGCTCTGTCAGAGACCAGGAATTCTGGGCCCCAAGTGCTCACATTCAGGTGGATTACACATACAGGGATTTCAGAACTGCTGAAACCTCTTCTGCCCACTGAGGGCAAGCCCAAAAGAAAGATCTACATTTTTTTTTCTGGCAAGAAAAGCCATAAGAGTGGGAAACATTAGCAAATTCAAAGAGCTACAAAAATGGGAAGATCCTGTGAGGCGAGACAGAACAAGGTTTAAGAAGTTAGAAGAGTCCAGGAAGGATTGCCCCCTAGAGCTGTCCAGCAAGGAGTTATAAACCCAGGATTGGAGCCAGCAGCGCTTGGAGCATGTCATCTGCCGATTTTTTTAGTCATCTGGTAGGTAGGAGTTTCTTTCCAGGGCCCTGAAGCCTAGAGAATCTTGGCTGTGCAAAAGGGTTATAATGAACATGCATCACTTTCCAGACACAGGATGAAAGGCCACAGAGCGGCCAGCTCATCCAGCTCATCCCAGAGCCAGGAGGTTCATGCTTCACAAACACCCTCCCCAAGGCTCAGTCAGCCTGCATCACAGGTCCGCTGGCACAGTAAGGCATTGGATACAAAGTAACCTAGCCAGATCCGAACACACAGGGGTCTTCTGGATACCCCTTAGGAACTACCCAGGGGTAAAATTCCCTAACTGTTTTGTTTAATCATTCTGTGGTTTTAGCTTCATTGGGATTAAGGACACAGACACCTCTTGAGTACATTTTTTGGCACAATTCCATCACTGCCTATTTATTTCAAAACACAAAAGTCTATGACTTGTTGTTTATGCCTACACAGAAATGAGATTTGGTCAAAGGTGTTGAGATAGGTGCTCCTTTTCTCTCCTCTGAAGATTCCTGCCCTAGCCCAAACATTGATATTAGCAGCCACTCGCTTAATGTCTCAGATTACAGTACAAGAATCAAAATGAGGCAAGCAGGCATGTGGAACCTCAGCTCACCTGTTGTGCTGTGAGGCCACATGTCCTGTGCCACCTTGTTACAACTGAGAGCAGGGGTTACAGTGAACCCAACAATGAAGTGTGGAATACTGCTTTGATCGACTATAGAAATATCAGAGCGTGGGGGGACTAATGAATCTGTGATTTTAAGCCAGGAGCCATGAAGTGACTTCTGACATACTCAGTAAAGGGTCTAACTCCTAGGGATAAGTTAGGCCTACTAGAACAGAGCCCTCAGGGTCTCACCCATGATGCTCCCACATCTTGTGAACTGGAGTCCCCGAACACCCTTGGTGCTCCAAAGTTCTTGCTCTTCCCTAAGTACAGGCAAAGCTTGAGACACATAATAATAGGAAGAGGGACCAGAGTTTGGATTCAGGGTTGGAGTACCATTCTGAGGGAGGCTGATTTCACACTGATGAGAAAGGGATTGAAGTTCTCCAGGTAGGAACTAGAAAATTACACTGTGCAAACTTCTGCATCTCTGTGGATAGCCTCCTATCCTTGACTAGTACTATCCCTTGGTATCTTTCTAAACATCTCCTGACGTCACCTCCTGTCATGTGGGACATGAAAAAGTCACATCTCTGTCCACTCTACTCCATACACACTTCTGCAGTTGTGGCCCATCTGGTTCTTCTGGAGTCATTGCCCCCCCCACACTGTCCGGAGGCAGACATTCTTCCCATAGCAGACCATGCTTCATGAGGGTAGTTCTGAGCTCACACTACTCCATACCAATTCCCACAGACCTAGGTACACTCTCTGCTTGTGTGTGCCTCCTGGCCTGCTCCTCCTTCATCTGAGTCCATGGGGTTCCTACCTCAGGGTCACCCATTGAGAGTCACCTAGAAAAGAATGTGAGCCACCTTCAGAGTGTCCTTCGGCTTGCAGCATTCCTGAGATTAAGTACTGTTGATGTGAGTTGCCATGTTTACACCACATAGGGGAGAAATTTTTGGCAAGTGGCTGGCCTCTGGTTCCCTTGTAACCTGAATTTAGATTCAGAATGGCATCATAGGTAGACATAGCCTCTAAAGGTAAGGGAGAGTGTGGGTGTTCATGCTCATAGACAAAGGGTCCTTTGGGTTAAGTTGGGGTCTTACTTCTTGGGTCAATTCCATGTCAGGGACTTAGGGACTCCTCGTCAGAAGAGAGAGAGGCTCCGGGGAGCAGAACAGAGGGCAGAAGTCAAAGAGGTAGCAGCAAAGGCACTAATGTGTCCAGCATGCCACCCTGGTGCATGAGTACCTCTCTGCAAGGCAGGAGCAAGGCAGGCAGTGTGTTCTATGAAACATAGGGACCCTTGAGCACGCCAAGCTCAGATTTTTGAGAAGGTATTCCTCTGTTAATCTCAGTGGAGAGACCCAATCTTCTTCTTGTAAGATGGTCTATGCCAGGGTTTTGACTGCCCACCACCAAAAAGTGTTCACATCTTGGGGTAGTGTATCTTCCATGAAGAGCAATTTCCTTCTCTTTGTCTGTACTTGAAGGGAAGGGAACTGGACCTCTAGGCTCAGCCTTGTGTCTTCAACCTTAGACAGGAATGGCACAGATCAGGCATCATGGATTCCAGGATAGATATTCCCTGGGTGAATAACATGACCCTATACAGATTAAAAACATGACCCACAGTGAGGGGGACATAGAGAATTCAGGCAGCATCATGTTTCTGACCACTGTACATCTATGCTCCATGTTTTCCACACAAGCTGACCACCCTCACTTAACTTGAAGCTGCCAGACACTTGACCCTCCTCCCCTTTTGTGGGCTCTGACATCAATAGAGGATTTTTCAAATGTGTTCCTCAGTTTTGAATTGTGCAACAGGTTTCTGCGCACATATGGATCAAGGAAACGTGACCATGTTTTCTGGGGTAACTGTTGGAGATGATTTTAACAGATCTCATCATGACGAGCTGGTGATAGTTGCTCACACAGCTCCCATGAAATCCAGAGCCATGTGCTTCTCAGCAGACTGTGAGAGAGGCAGCGTTGACTCTCACAGTGCTTGGTTAATGTCTGCTGGGCATGCAGGTGAGCTGATTTAGAGGTAGTTTCTGCTTTTAAAGGAAAGTTTTTCCTGGTGAAAGATGCCCGAGGCTCTGTGGTAGAACTGGGACCTCCATATTTTCCCCAGATCCCACATCCTTATTTCAGACACACTTATTGTGGATCTCTCTGACACAGAATTAAGACAAACTATAGTACATGATGTGACTTGAGAGCTCCCAGTGTATGGAACCCAGCTTCCCTACACTTCCTGCCACATAAGCCACCCAGAAGTAAGTCATGGGTTGTGAAGCATTCTGGCCACCATCACATGGTTAAGAAGGGTTGGACCATGCCTTCCTTCTTAGGATTGTTCTGAGAATCCTCCGGGAGACTCTTGGTGGATTTCACTGGAGATGAAGAAGGCTACTGTGAGAAGGGCTCTTCTCTCTGCCCACTTCCCTTGCCATCTCTCTCCTGTTGGCACTCTCTCTCATACTACCCTTTTTCTCCTTTATGGATATCTTCTCTGCCTCTTAAGACAGTGTCTGACTACAAAGTCTTGGCTTGCCTGGAATTCACTACATAGACTGTGTTGGCCACAAATCACAGAGATCATTCTGGTCCTGCATAGAAAGTGCAGGAATGACATGCATTTACCCCAAGGTCAGAACACTCTCATCCAGTCCAGCATGTTTTCATGGTTAAAGAAGCAGTACTCTGGGCATGAAAGGGAAGCCTGCCCTCTGCTTATTGCTCTCGAAGGATTCCTCCCCCACCCCTTCTAATGCTCTCCATTCCATATCCAGACTCAATCATGTCCTTGAAGTCCTATTTTTTTTATCAAACCTCGTTTCTGAAGGGAATTTATGTGTCAGCTTTTAGGACTTGCCATTGTGGGCCTTCTTTTCTTTTAGTCACCCTTAGTATGTATTGTGCTTTCTTCAGTCTCTAAGGAAATTAAAGCCATAGGATCAAGTCTGTTGTCTACTTTATTCACTGCTTCTATGTTAGAGCCTTGGAATTAGTTAGGGGAGTTAGTTGATGAAAGAATGGGTAAAGTTCCATCAGATGTCTTGCATACTAAGGCTAAGGGGGAATGTGTGGACGCAATGAATATTAAGAATATCGATGATAATGCTGGACTGCTCTCCGTCAAAGCAGATCTAGCTTGAACAGCAAATGTTGAAGACGGTTGTGAGCTACTCCAGGACCCCCATCACAATCAAGGCACAGGCCCCCGATGTGAAATACATCAAGGATCCATGCACTTTCGAGTAATGCCACACAATAGCTGGCTTATTTTTAGGAATTTCAATATTATAGCTGCTGCCCTCGATGCTACCACAGAATCTCCCTGTCGAACACTGTCTAACCACGTAATGTTCAATTATTATTCAGAACGCATAGTGGATTTGTTGGTCCACCCAGAAACACATTGCGTCTATGGTGCCTAAGCCAGAATTCTAGTCCTCCAGGAAACATAGCAACACTCTCTTTCCATCACTCACTGAACACTCCAGTGATCACCGCACCGTACATTCATATGTTCTCCCTATGCTAGGGACATGATGCATAGGAGGACCCATATTTCTCCTCTTGAAACCTGCCATTGGCCAGTGGAGCATTGTGAGCTCATGCTGCGCTTCCATTGGTTGGTTTGCAGAACAATGCCCACTGGTTACCAAGCTCTCAGGAGAGGCTGTGGAAGGGACTCCCACTGAGCTGCTTGGGTGGTAAGATGAGCCTGGCTGTCCTAATGGCTGCCCAGTAGTCATCTGGTACCATTTCCCAGGAGATCGGCAGGATAGCAAGAGGTGGTGCCATGAGGCTCAGGAGTTCTAAGCCTTCATGCTACTGCTGCAGCAGTTTCCCTGACTCTGGTGCCAGATGTTCAGTCAGGGCATTGCTTAGGGTCATGCACTACTTTCAGTTGACGATTGAAACTGTGGTAAGAGAGCGAACACACCTAGAAGGTACTCCTTGATGTACTAGTTTTCTTTGTGAAACACCTCAGAAAGACCCTCCTTAGAAGTGAACTGTGAACTCAGCTGTGGGTGTTGGGGGGAGGGCATGGAGGTGTTAGTTCAGGCCTACAGCTCTCCTCAGTGGCTTCTGGGCTGGAGGGTGTCCCCAGGTACCCATGAGTTGGGTGAACTTTGACCCTCTCCCAAATTCTCCTGGTGGGCCAATGTGGGAAGACACGATCTGAGATACAAAAGGCCCTTGAGATTCTTTCTTCTATTTCCAGGAGCAGGGAAGCACTCTTCCACTGAACACAGATTTCCACTTGCTTCTACTCCAGCTTGGTTCTGGAGGAAAGAATGGAGTCCATCCAAGATCTTTGTCATGGGAGGATGTTCATGGGCCATGCTTTCTCCCAACTCACTTTGTTCCCTGCAAGGAGGATCTCACATTTAGTCAGTCTTCAAACAGTATTTGTAGAAAACCTGTTGGTGGGTGGGAGTCTAGTGCAACACACGTTTTCCTGAGGTGGATGGCATCCAAGCTCTGAAGCCATTCTAATGTGTGTCTGGTGATTCTTTTTGTCAATTGTGTGGTTAATATTCATGACCAGTCCTTCCAGAGAAGCCCTAATCTTGCCATACCAAACCTACGGACATTTGGCTGTGAAGGCTGGAGGGTCACAAGTTTGATGCCAACCTAAACTGCATAAAGAAAGATTCCTGGGTCTCTTTAGTGCCACAGGGTGAGACTTGGCCTGACAAATACAAATTCATTTCACGAATTATCTGATTGTTATGCTGGAGATGGAAACTAGAGTCTCCTGCTCTAGGTCAGCCTCACTCTAGTTCCTTTCCTCACCTTGAGAGACTCAAGGACACATGCTGTTGCCCAGGATGGCCTCAGTCTTGATCTGAAGCTTAAGAAGGTCGTGAACATGTCATTGGTCTCTGTTATTCTCCCTAGAGGAGGGTTGAAATACCTGTGCTCACAGGCCTGTCTCTGATGAGTCCATAAAATCCCTACTTGCTGCATCTCACCATGGGAACTTGTTAAGTAACACTTTACAGTGACTGTGCTCCCATAAAGAATGTCCACCCATAGACACATTGAACGCAGTAGCATTTGATCTCTAAGTTGTAAAAGACACTCACAGTTGCCAAGGAGTCATCATGTATGTGCTCGTTAATGTGCAAAAGAGAAATCAGGAGACACCGATTGCAAAAGTGGACATAGACTTTAAGAAATTTACTTGGGGTTATGCAGCCCATCAGGGAAGGACACTGGAGTTATAACCAAGGCTATCTGGGTCTCATCTCAGGCTCTTCACTGGGATACTCCTGTGAAGAGCATGGCAAAGCCAAGACTGTACCTTGACATTCTGCCTTAAGAATCCTACAGAGAGAAGCCCCATAGTTCTTCCAGTCCTCCCCATGTGCTTCCCAAATCAGAAGCACTGTTTGTAGAAGGATATAGACTGAACTGTATCATCCCAGGGGAGGATTATTTGGAGTGGGCATTTGCTTTGGAGACTAATTCATGGCACCTGTGGTGTCCCCTATTCACAGGTGAACCAAACACAAAAGTTGTAAAGGGCACCTTGAAGAGTTGCGGGAATGAATATGGCTGGATCAAAAACTGTGTCTTCTTCAGCACGGATATTGTAATTGGTGCTGTGCTCCTGCATGCTGGAGACAAAGTCTTTGCATTTGTGGAGGAAGACCCACTCTTCCATGAATTAAAAACAACCGCAGTCAGCTTTCCATAGGTTTGGGAAGACTTCATTTTCCCAAGGGGTTTTTGGGTGGTCTTCTGGATTCCTACCTTAGAGAAGCCTGTGATGCAATGGATCATAGGCCTGGGGACTACTGGGAGTTATATATATATATATATATATATATATATATATATATATATATATATATATATATATATATATAGAGAGAGAGAGAGAGAGAGAGAGAGAGAGAGAGAGACATCATTTTCTTTCTGTTGGGAAAGTCTTCTCCTATGATTCTTTTGAGAATATATTCTGGGTCTTGGAGCTGAGACTCTTCACATTCTATTCGTATCATTCTTAGTTTAGATCTTTATATCATATTCCAAATTTCCTGGATGTTTTATGTCAGGAATTTTTTTTTAGTTTTAACCTTTTCCTTGACTAGTAGATCAATATCTTCTATTGTATCTCCTATGCCTGATATTCTCTCTTCAATCTCCTGTACTCTATTAGTAATGCTTGCATCTGTTTTTCCAGTTCTCTTCCCCAGGTTTTCCATCTTCAGAATTCCCTCCACGTGTGTTTTCTTTATTGCTTCTATTTCCAATTTCAGGTCTTGCACAGTTTTATTCAGTCTTTGACCAGGTTAGTTATATTTTCCTGTATATCTTTAAGGGATTAATTTGTTTCTTCCTTAAAGTCCTATAAATTTTTTATTGTATTTTCCTGTATTTCTTTAAGGGATTTATTAATTTCCTCTATAAAGGCCTCTGTAATCTTTATAAGATCGTATTTTAGGTAATTTTCTTGTCCTTCAGTTGTGTTGGAATATCCAGGGCTTGCTATAGAAGGATACCTTTGCTTTGGAGGTGACATATTGCCCTGAATTTTGTTGATTGTGTTCACTGGAGAACCTTTAGGCATATGGATGTCTTTGGTTCCTGAATATTCCTGTTGTAGTAGGTATCAGAGGATGGGTATCCTTGGGTTGCATGGTTCTGGATCTGTATAGTTCAAGAGTCGATGGATTGAAGAAGGTAAGAGGAGAGGTGGCAGTAGAATGGAGGTCCGTCGGGTATATCAGGCTGCTCAGGACAATTCTGCTTGCTCCAGAGGACGGAGACAACAGGGAACATGGGTAGAGGGATGAAATATTTCATATTCTGGGGTTTTAAAATTAACAAAACTATAGTCCTGTTCCTCCCAAACACAATACCCAGAAATAGTATACTAAGACTTTCAAAGTTGTGTAGTTTGGGGGAAATTATCTTTCAATTTTTTCTTAAAGAAATCTAGCACAAAAATTAGAATGGGGAAAGCCAACCAGTGGCATTCTGAGACAAGAACATTAATACAGAAGAAAGGGGAATGGGTTGAATATGAAGAAAATAAAATGTACATGCATATAAAACGTCATATTGACACCCACTGTTAAACTGGAGTCAGTGGCTCATATCTATGATACAAGTACTCAAGAAGCTAATATAGGAGGATCACCACAAGTTTGAGGTCAGCTTGAAGTACACTGTGAAATTTAGGTCACTTTTGCTTCAGAGTGAAACTTTCATTCAGAAAAAAAGGAGGATGAGGAGGAAGGAATGAAGGAAAGAAGGAAGGAAGGAAGGAAACTCATTGTTTTGTTTTGTAGAACTAATATAACACAAGTAAATATTACAAACAAATGAAAATAGATTTGACCACCAAGATGGAATATCATTTTGTAAAGTGGAAAAATGATGTGTTTACAGGAAGATAATTTAAATTGGTTTATAATCCAGGACAGAGAGATGAAAAAAGGAAAACAATATCAAATACCATATTCTGGAAGCATTAGGAGCATGGACATCAAAGTCATGCAAAGTAGAAAAAAACTCTTCCACCATGTACCGCATCATTCTTAAAATTCTATAACTACCCCTTGTCCATCAAAAGTGTTACTCACTCCTCTCCATGTTTACTATCCAAAGACATGTAAATAGATTTAGCAAAGTGTGGCAAGCCAACAGGACAGAGCTAAAAGGAAGAGAGGAGAAATCTCTAGCCCATGAAGATGACATCTAAATATCAAGGGTACTGTGTGGTTTTAGCAACAAAGGAAATATAGGTACATATATAGATATAGATATAGATATAGATATAGATATAGATATAGATATAGATATAGATATAGATATAGATATAGATATAGATATAGATATAGATATAGATATAGATATAGATATAGATATAGATATAGATATAGATATAGATATAGATATAGATATAGATATAGATATAGATATGTGTGTGTGTGTGCGTTTGTGTGTGTGTGTGTGCGCGCGCGTGTGTGTGTGTGTGTGTGTGTGTGTGTGTGTGTGTTCTGACATAAAGATGCTAGTTATGTCCAGTCTTTTTTTGTTTTCTTTTAATTTATTTTAAGTATTGCATATTAGCTCCAAGGCCTTAACACATGCACTCTAACACTGAACTGTATTCTTGGTTCCATTTTTGATTTTTCTTTAGAAACAGAGTCTGATTAAGTTGCTCAGTCAAGATTTGAATTTGTGATCCTCTTTCTAACTCTCCTGAGTTGATGGATTTATAGACAGGACCATGCCACTAAGCTTTGTGATCCTAAAAGCTTGATACTTTGGGCTGGTTGTGGTGGCTCATGCCTGTAAAACTGAAGAAATTAAAAGTTAGTTATTGCAGAAAGAATAGAAACAAGAAGATGAATTCCAAGTACACTGTGAAGGAGGGAGACTAATAGCAGATACAAAAAGTCCAGTGTTTTTACAAAGAGCTGGTCCTTGAGCAGGTGGAGCTTATAGGATAAGTTCCGGTCTAACATTCCCACCTTTAGTTGTATCCTTGATCAAATCCTTGACTCTGTGATGGGGACTTGTTTATATTTGGATCCAAACCCCATCAGATTAATGGTACTAGATAGGAATTTTCATTTAATTGTTGTATTAATGATGCAAGAACCAGAAGTAATTAGCACAAGGAGAAGGAACAAAGTCCCTGTGATGGCTGACAACAGAGTTACTATCTAGAAGAAATCTGGAAATTGACAGGGCACCAGTCATTTATTTGATCTCAGGTTCCAGTTTTGTAATATTTTTAGTGCTGCCAGATTATAATCCCGATCCCAAATGATTTGTATAGAAATAACAGTTTTCTCTTAAAGCCTTATAAAGCCTCTTTGTTCTGCATATGTCCTATCATACTGTAGAACTAGTTGATTTAATTCACCAGTTAATAAATCTGGGCCCACATTCCTGGTATGCCAGTTGGCATCATATGTAGCAATTTTGTCCCCTATGTCAGGGAATTTCGTTTTGACTTAGCCCTCTATACTGTCAGTGGGGTAAGCTGTAAATAGGGCATCATTGTCAGGGTCTAGGAAGTCTGAAAGGTTAGTCAAAGGCTGGGTAATGGGGCATTTATCAGAAACATCTGGTTAGCTGGGCCAGCTTAAGACAGAAAGTAATCACATAAGCTGAACAGGTTTACATCAGCTTTCAGCAAAGTCTAGAGCTCAGTAGTTTGCAGTCCACAAGTGATCCCCGCCACATTAAAATCTGCTGCAACAAGTATAAACTATGAAAAAAGTTAAAGAAGGAGGTATATTCTTTTGATTTAGGATGAAATGTTCTATAGATATCTGTTAAATCCATTTGGTCCATAACTTCTGTTAGTTTCATTGTGTCTCTGTTTAGTTTCTGTTTCCAAGATCTGTCCGTTGATGAGAGCAAGGTGTTGGAGTCTCCCACTATGATTGTGTGAGAGGTAATGTGTGCTTTGAAAATTGTTTTCAATCACTTTACTGTGAGGTAGTGTTTGTCTTTGACACTGAGGTGCATTTCCTCTGTGCAGCAAAATGCTGGCTCCTGTTTACATGTCCAGTCTGTTAGTCTTTATCTTTTTATCGGGAAATTGGGTCCATTGATGTTATGAGATATTAAGCAATAGTGATTGTTTCTTTCTGATATATTTGTTTCTTTTGGGTTTGTTGAAAGAAGATTCCTGTTTTTTCGATGGTGTAGTTTCCCTCCTTGTGTTGGAGTTTTCCATTCGTTATTCTTTGTAGGGCTGGATTTGTGGAAAGATACTGTGTAAAGTTGGTTTTATCATGGAAAACCTTGGGTTTTCCATCAATGGTAATTGAGAGTTTTTCTGGGTATAGTAGCCTGGGATGGCATGTGTATTCTCTTAGGATCTGTATGAGATCTGCCCAGGATCTTCTAGCTTTCATCGTCTCTTGTAAGAAGTCTGATGTAATTCTGATAGTTCTGCCTTTGTATGTTACTTGATCTTTTTCCTTTACTGCTTTTAATAATTTTTTTTTTGCTCATTTGGTGTTTTGATTGTTATGTGATGGGAAGAATTTCTTTTCTGGTCCAGACTCTTTGGAGTTCTGTAGGCTTCTTGTATGTTCATGCGCATCTGTTTCTTTAGGTTAGGGAAGTTTTCTTCTATAATTTGGTTGAAGATATTTACTGGCCCTTTAAGTTGGGAATCTTCACTCTCTTATACCTATTATCCTTAGGTTTGGTCTTTTCATTTTGTCCTGGATTTTCTGGATATTTTGGCTCAGGAGTTTTTTGCATTTTGCATTTTCTTTGACTGTTGTGTCAATGTTTTCTATGGTATCTTCTGTACCTGAGAGTCTCTCTTCTATCTCTTGTATTCTGTCGATGATGTATGTGTCTATGACTCCAGATCTCTTCCTAGGTTTTCTATCTCCAGGTTTGTCTCCCTTTGTGATTTCTTTATTGTTTCTATTTCCATTTTTAGATCTTGAATGGTTTTATTCAATTCCTTAATCTGTCTGATTGTATTTTCCTATAATTCTTTAAGGGATTTTTGTGTTTCCTCTTTGAGGGCTTCTACCTGTTTACCTGTGTTCTCATGTATTTCTTTAAGGGAGTTATTTATGTCCTTCCTATAGTCCTCTATCATCATCATGAGATGTAATTTTAAATCAGTCTTGTTTTTCAGTTGTGTTGAGGTATCCAGGGCTCGCTGTGTTGGGAGAACTGGGTTCTGATGATGCCAAGTAGCCTTGGTTACTCTTGCTTATGTTCTTGCCCTTGCCTTTCCCCATCCTGATAGCTCTGGTGTTAGCTGTTCTTGCTGTCTCTGACTGTGGCTTGTCCATCCTGCAACCCTGTGTGTCAGTACTAATGAGAAACCAGTTCTCTCTGGGAGGAATTTGGGTACAGAGAGAAGGAGTGGAGACAATCCTGTGAGCACAGGCAAAGCTGCCACTGCTGCTCAGAGGGACACACCCAGAAAACACAGGACATATGAACCTAGGAGCAGCCAGGGACAGGAGCCTTCCAGGCAGGAAGGATAGGTGGATAGGAGTTCTCAAATAGAATCAGGGATATCTCTAAGGTGCATAATATTTATACACAATCTACTTTTTGGGGTCAAAGCCGACAGAAAATTTTTCAAGGCTTAAAGTTCTTTTCTCTCTCAGTCTCTGCTCTCTCTCACTCGTTTGCTCACAGTTTGAGAATTCACACACTGTGCATTCTCCTGTGTACTCTGCTTTTCTTGAATTCCCACACTCAAACACACCTCGGTGTGTTCCCCTTTCACTCTGCACACACTTCACACACATCTCACACAAATCTCACATATACACCATATGCACTCTCCTTTCACTCACAAACACATTCTCCATCCACACTTCACGTTCTCTTTTGACTCATTCTTCACTTTCTCTCTCCACTCAATCTTCAAAGTTTTCTCATTCTTCTCTCTCTCTCTCTCTCTCTCTCTCTCTCTCTCTCTCTCTCTCTCTCTCTCTCTCTCTCTCTCTCTCTTCCCTCCTCATTTGCTCTCCATATTCACCTCACATACTCCTCACTCGCTCTCGCTCTCACTCTCTCGCCTCTTTCTTTCTTTTTTTGATACTCCAAAAGCAGATAAAAAGACATTTTATAATCATTGCCAAATCAAATTAAAAAGAAGAACCACAACCTACAAAGAATCAAGAATTACAATTGTTCCCCAAAGTTCCAAGCTTCCCTATTCCCAGGCCTATAGCCAAAGTAAAAATACTTGCAAACTTATCATTATTGTCATCTAAACTTGACCTTTTAACTTATTATAACTCAGAGCTCAGAGCTCTGAGGCCAGATACTTTGATTTACTTGTGAAGCTCTAATGAAAAATGGCATGGTAAAAGCTGCCAGGCAGTGGCCAAAAGGAGTCAAGTTAACCCTTAACTCAGAAGTTCTGCCAGATTTCTGCTTCTACACATTGTACACAATGAGTCTTCTAGGAGTCCCAGTGTTTTGACTTAGTTTTACTAATATAAGATTTTACATATTCAATACTTGCTTATCCAGGAACCACTCTCAAATGTGGAAAACGTATTTCATATCTTTAATAGATTTTTTCTTTCTCAGGATCCCAGTCTTGGCTCTATTTCATTTTCTAATAATTTCTTCAAACTTTCTTTGCAAGTCAAGCATTAATTTGGAACTACCATTGTGTAGTGATGACGTTGTTTCCAAGATGAGAACAAACAGCATGCGTCTGGGCCATTAGGACTTTTACAATGCTGCAACGCTTCAACAGTTCCCCATGTTGTGGCCATCCTCCAAACACAAAATCTTTCTGGTTGCTACTTCACAACTGCAATTTTGCCATTGTTATGAATTGTAATGCAAACATGCAGGCTACCGTAGGCTATCCCTATGAAAGTGTTCTTTGATATTTGGTGCTTATAGGTGTAGATCTAACTTTTAACCTTGTATTTATTTTAAAGATCACATATTAATAAAGACACTATACTAAAATATCTTATGAATTTAAAATGTCTGAACATCATAAACTTAAAGATCTTAAAAGCTGGTCCTTACAAATATCCAGGTTTTAAAATTTTTGTTTAGAACTCCAAAATTTCCTATTTAAAATGTTTGACTTATATCAACTGTGGGCTCTAGTAATGTTAGAATGAAGTACATTTGTTATTTCAAGAGTGAAGACAGAGGATACAAGCATAATCTGTATAAGGCAAAACCAATCTCCAAAAGTGAAAACACCTATTGTCTCAAAAATCAATACCACCTAAGTGATACTTAGGTTACAAGTTTGACTACCAGCAAAGTGTGCTCTCGTATATGAATGCAAGAAAGTTCCATTTTAATATCTCATTAAACATGCATTGCCTTTAAATCCTATCTCTTATAAACCTCCTTTTTTAAAACAGGAAGTAATTAACATAAAAAAATCCTATCAAAATTTAAATGTATCTTTAGAGACCTTTTTTCCCCCTGGTTGGCCCATAGTATACCCACAGGCTTGCCCTTAAACAAGATAATAGTGAAACCATAGGATATTCATCCCCTCCAACAAAGACAGTTGCCAGCCACATGGCACTCCAAAGATGGTGGTGAAGACATATGGCATCTGCCCTTTCAACCCTAGCCAAGATGGCAATGAGCCTTACTGAAGGCGCCCGCGACGCCATGGTACCAAGTATCGGGCATAGGCCTGGGGGATTAACAGAAAATCTAATGGCTGAGGAGCACTTAAAGAGATGTTCATCATCTTTAGTTATTAGGGAAATGCAAATCAAAACAACCCTGAGATTCCACCTCACACCAGTCAGAATGGCTAAGATCAAAAACACAGGAGACAGCAGTTGTTGGTGAGGATGTGGAGAAAGAGGAACACTCCTCCACTGCTGATGGGATTGCAAGCTGGCACAACCACCCTGGAATGTAGTCTGGCGGTTCCTCAGAAAACTGGGCATGACACTCCCAGAGGATCCGGCTATACCACTCCTGGGCATATACCCAGAGGCTTTACCTGCATGCAATAAGGACACTTGCTCCACTATGTTCATAGCAGACTTATTTATAATAGCCAGAGACTGAATAGAATTCAGATATCCCTCAACGGAAGAATGGGTTCAGAAGATGTGGTATATTTACACAATGGAATACTACTCTGCAATTAAAAACAATGAATTCACGAAATTCCTAGGCAAATGGCCAGAATTTGAAAATATCATCCTTAGTGACATAACCCAATCACAAAAGAACTCACATGGTATGCAGTCACCAATAAGGGGATATTAACCCAGAATCTCAGAATAACCCTAGACAGAGTTCGCATATCAATAGGTTTCCAAGAAGATGGAATGAGAGACCCCTGGTCCTGGAAAGACTGGATGTAGGGGAATGCCAGGAGAGAGAAGCGAGAGGGCTTGGGAGAAAAGAGAGAGGAAAGGGTGCTTATGGGACTTTCGGGGAGGGAGGAAACGGGAAAGGGGAAATGATTTTGAATGTAAATAAAATAACTTAGAAAAAAAATAAAATTTAAAAAAAATGAAGCAAGGGAAACAGCCAAACCAAGACACTCAACATGTCTCAGCATTTACCCAACAACCTAACAATGTGAGGGCAACTGTGCTCAGATGCCCCAGGGCTGCTTGAGGAGGTTACCATCAAGAACAGTCACAATCTAAATAGTGAAGTAAAACAGTCATCCCCACAGGCCCTGACATTCTTCTCACTAAAGTCAGCTTGCCAAAATGAAAGCACATATCGATATACATATACACAAAGTAGTCTTGGGCAAGCAAGGGCCAGGTAATTCTGGCTATCACACACCAAGTTAGATGTAACAGTCTACTGCTGCAGCACTATTTCCAACAAACTCACTATGCTTAAGAATAATTACAAACTTAATTTGCAAGAAAAGAAATATAAACCACCCAACCTCTCCTATAAAGGGACTCTGCCCATTTTGCATGTCCCTTTCCCACACAGACCATGGAGGTCTGTCTTCAGCTCCAGTTTCCCCTCATTGGCGAGGATTGGTGTCCTCTTCAACCCCAAAGCAACCAATGTAATCTTGTCCACGGGGCGGAAAGCATGGCCTATTCTCTCTTCGGTTGAAAGAAGAGGCATTCTGAAAAAAGGGGGGGAGGAGGAAAGTGGTAAATTTAGATGCTTGGCTAGAGGTCTTTCATTAGGTAATCTGTGGTGGGGAATACAGAAAGTGGGATTTTACTTGAGAACCACCCATCTAGCTCAGTTATATACAGATCCCAGTAGACAATGGTTTTACTTAGCAGTTAGTACTACATGTGAAACTTCCTCAAACTAATAACGCTTCAAGCCTACATTGCAAACACAGACTATATGTCTGGCATGTTACCCTTGTGAAGAAGTGGACCAGAATCATTCTAAATTCAAAATAAAAAAGCTATAGGATATCTCAATTGTTTAATACTGATTCTCTCTTTGGCTGTAAACCCAAGAATGGACCTTTACTAAATGATGATGCTCTGTAACATGGCCAAAGGTATTATTCTATAGCTGCATAAATTTTTCTGAGGATTCCAGGCCAGGTATTTTTAAGTCAAAACTTTCAAATGATTGAGAAGCTCCTACATGAGACATTGTTAATGGGTGACGTGAAGCTGCAAATATTTGTTGTGACAACCATGCTTGATGTGAAGCTGCCCATGTTTGATGTGACACAGCCAATACTTGACATGATGGTGCAGATGCTTCATTTGATGGTGCAGAAGCTTGACGTGACAAAGACAATGCTTGACGTGATGGTGCATATACTTCATGTGATGGTACAGATGCTGGATGTGACACAGCAAATGCTTGACATGATGTTGCATATGCTTCATGTGATGGTGCAGATGCTTGACGTGACAAAGACAATGCTTGACGTGATGGTGCATATGCTTCATGTGATGGTGCAGATGCTTGACGTGACATAGCCAATGCTTGACATGATGGTGCATATATTTCATGTGATGGTGCAGATGCTTGACATGACACAGCCGATGCTTGACATGATGGTGCATATGCTTGATGTGATGGTGCAGATGCTTGACTTGACACATCCAATGCTTGTCATGGTGGTGCAGATGCTTGATGTGATGGTGCAGATTCTTGACGTGACACCGCCAATGCTTGACATGATGGTGCATATGCTTGATGTGATGGTGCAGATGCTTGACATGATGGTGGAGATGCTTGACATGATGCTGTCAATGTTGTACTTGAAGCTTCCGATGGGTGCTTAGATGCTGAAGATGTTTGATGTGATGCTGTCATTTCTTGCCATGATCTTGATAAGTGATGCAGAAGTGAAGAAGCATGATCAACAGGATTCTCTTGTTGCCTGTAATAGAAGAAATTTCAAGCAGTGACGTAAGTCAAAGTATGATGGCTCATGAGAAATTCTCCATGCTACATATAATCTGATCCTGGTTTATATATTATTGATTCTTCACAGCATGCAACAAACATCTTACATGTACCTCCCTGATTTGCATAGCCAATACCTTCATTTCAGAAAGCTGAAGAATGGACATGTAACTGCGGAGTTACTCAGCTGTGGTCAATTAAGATTTCTCTACGAACATATTGTGCTGAGAATGTGAACATGAGCAATGAAGCCAAATGATTTCAAGGTTTATATTTTTCTCTAGTTTTTAGGCTGTCTTGTCTAGGCTTTCTGTTTGAACGATCCTCCTATTCTATCAGTAGGCACTCAGATAGGCACTATATAGTCAGGAACAAGGGGAAAACCAGTAGCCTCCACCATTCTTCCCACTCATTCTTACTCTTACCTATGTGTCTCATTTCCTGAATGCTCAGAGTTGTCATTTCCAAAAGTATCCATGGCACGTGGCTGCAAGTCATCAATAACAGTCACCACTGGTACAAACCAACAGGGTTATTGTAAAATGATACAGGTATGCCATACACCTCCTTCTTGACATCTCAGGCTTGGACCACTCCTGTACCTGCTCTCGTGGACTATAAACACGAGGACTTTGTCCAGTTTGTTGCTTCCTTGGTCGTTCATATGGCAAGTTTCGAAGCATCTCAATACGCTGGGCCAATTCATATTCACATTGTTCTCGTTCCCTTTCCTGTAGTTATTGATGCATCAAAAAATAAACATAAAAGTAATTTGATGTCTTAAAAAGCAGCACCACCCTTAAGAAATGAACTTAACATTCAAATTAATTCAAAAATAATGAAAATCTGGTCTCTGCATACAGGGCTATAGGAAATACTGACTGCTTTCTAGCACACTATTCACAGACATGCCATCAGTTACAGACTTCTAAGAATCGAGAACACCCACACAAGCATGTGTATATCATCTAGTCTGTATTCAGGTCTACCTTGCACAGATATTTTTCACTTTCTGGAGCAACTCAACTGTACCATATGGAGTAGGATAAGCCAAGTAAACCAAGCAATCCAACTTCTTATGAAAATGAAATATCCTTTCATTTATAAAGGTAAAATGAACTGTCCATACCTCCTCTTCAGTATCTGTGTAAGAAGATGATTCATTATACAAGGATCTGCTTATACGCAAAACATAGACCTGTGTCATTACTCGTGGACCACAGATTTGGGAGACCCTTTCCCCCAAAAGTGGACGCTGGGATGAATATGTTCTCCTGGTCTGCATTTGTAAGGACACAAAATTACAAAGGTCTTCTGGTAGTCCATGCTTTTCCTTAATGCACAAAACACAGTGAACATGGAGAGGGATTGCTCACCCATGCCCACAGGAAATCCAAGATACTACAATGGGCCCTGCTAAGACCTGCCTGGGCTCTGTCCTCCTGTACATAGCCAGATTGCAGATCTATTATTGATTGTTTTAAGAATTTAAATCCGTATCTACACTGAGAATTTAATTGTGTACTAATTCTAACATTTTGGTTTAAGGACTTTTTTTAAAGGATAAATGTATTCACATAAATTTCCTTATAATTAATTCAAAGAAATTTCATGTTGCTAAAAAAAAATCCCTGCAAGGCAAGAAGGCCTTTTTCAAAAATGAAAGTACCACGGCTCAGGTATTTGCCATTGTCACACTGCTGGGGCTAAACTGAAACACTTATCATTTATATTTTCATTGTACGAAGATTTCTTTGGGTATCAGGGATGGAGTATCTGCATTTTGGATCAGTAAGAGAAACAAACAATTTTGCATAACTGATACAAGCTCATTTCCTTGCTTGATCATCCTGTACATTTAAGAATCCTATCTTTAAAAAACAATTATCCAAATACATAACAACAAGGATAGAAGAGATGCAGCGAAGAGGAGGAAAACATCTTAGTCTGTGCTGCTGTTTGTTGAGTGGACAGTTGGTATAAGTTTTCAGAAAAGCTTTCCTCTCTTGAGATGGTTAGCATTTGCCCACAAATGAGGAAAATCAGGACCAGTAGAAATACAGTATTTTCATAGCAGCTCAATTTCCTACTTACTTCAAATATTCTCTGAAGCACACAACATTCTTGTATACTTAAAAAGCTAGTATATTAGAAACTATAAACAAAGTGAATTTAAGCTTGACAATGTTAGAGGTGCAAAAAGTGCATTTTGAAAGATTTTCAGATATACCTCAGTATAATGGACCGGCAAATCTGTGCATACTATGGGTTCCACCACAGCCTCTGTGCGCACAGCCTTTAATGGTTTGGTTGGACATGATGGGACAGCCTCAGGTGCCTTTTGATGTCTTTGTTCTTGAATCTTAGAGTCTTTCTTGTTTTCAGTATCTTCTATTATTACACAGCAATCATCATCTGAAGAAGCATCATGGCGTGCAGAATCTTCATCAATTACACATTCTTTAGGACTGGAGATCTTTGCCTCTTCTAAGGATTTCTTCATATCATCTTCAGCGCAGTTTCCTTGTTCTGGAGAGGCCTGTTGGTCTTGACTGTCATTTAGCAGGAATTCTGGACCTACTTCAAATTCCATGTCCTGGGGCTCTTGAAAGTATATTGGATCTATTGCACACCCCTGTCCAGATGAAAGGGCTAAGGAAGGAAGCACAGAGCCGATTGTGACAAAATAGTAAAATGTGCCCCCCAAAAAGCAAGTGAATAATAGGAATTCAATAGGAAGAAGAAGAAACTGCACATTTCTAGTCAAGATTTGTGGAACGTATAAGACTAGTGATTGATTGAACTTGTGAGGAGATATTTACTTTTATTGCTCTGAAACCATCATCTTTAAAAATTTACAGAAAACGAGCAAAATTTGGATTTAACACCTGTGATTTCACACTATTATAAACTGAGCACTATCTTTATATTAAATCTTGCCACTACCTTGAACGTCATCCCATTTCTTTAGACCACATCCAAAGAACAAATTGTTCGTACTTGATACGGGTGTTGGCCGTGTAAGAGCTGTAGATGAAGCACTTATTCTTGTCCTCTCGCTGGCGCTTCTGTTCCTGGTTGCACTTCTTCTGTGTGTGCTTATGCTTGAGCGAGAGAATGTCCAGACCTGAGCAAATTCAAATGGAATTTGCCAAGTGGCTGGTTGAACATCTACAATCTCAACCTAAATTTCCAACAGAAGATAACATATTTCACTAACAAGACGGGATAAGACAGACATAATAGGAAAAACAGGCAGACCGCCAAACCATAGACATATTTTACTATATATATATGTATATGTATATGTATATGTATGTATATATATTATTTTCTAAGTTTGTTTATTTACATTCCAAATGATTTCCCCTTTCCTGTCTCCTCCCTCCCCGAAAGTCCCATAAGCCCCCTTCCCTCCCTCTGTTTTGTACAATATATTTTTACAATATATTTTAATAATATATTAATAATATATTTTACAATATTTTTTAATAATTGAAAAACAAACACAAAATCTTTACACACTCAAACACACACACACATACACACAAACACACACACACACACACACACCTCTACATGTCCTTAAAAATATTGTCAGGGATACTACACCTCAAAGAGGCAGTGGCCACTGTTGAGTTTTCCCAGAGTTCCTGCAACATGCAATGTAGGCTTCAAACACAAAATAGGCAAGTATGTGCTACTTAATGTTTTAAGCAAATTAAATGGGAAATACCACTAAGTATTTTGGCTGTAGGAAAAAGGAGAAGTGTAGGCCACTAGAATTTCTAGAATTAAGGCTATAGAAGAAGTTAGGAGAAATAAAGAATAAAAGAATCCAACGATGTCAGTTTTTTCTAAGGTTGCTTATATTTTAGTCAAATGTTACTTTAAACCACTTATAGATGTTCAACTTAAAATCAGGCTAAGCACAGGGACTATTCTAAGCATGACAATTACTTACAGTAAGAAAAAAATGTCAGACTGCCATGATCATGAGACATTGAAATGAAAGTCTTTCTATATTGACAATGCACATTGACTAAATAATATTACAGAAATAAAGGCCCATGGTTCTACTCAGTGACTGTCAATGTACATACTTCTGCGCCTATCTCAGGACACTCCACATTCACAACTTCAGCCTGAGCATGTCTTTCCATTTTGCTACTTCGGCACCGTTTTGAAAGCCTTAATAAAGCCAGAAAGAAATCATTATTAAAATGTGTTTTTTGTATTGATAAGGAAGCTTCCTCTCTGCCGAATAGCTTTCCTAGTACTGGAAGGGGATTGAGGAAAGAAAGTCACCAACAGTCTTACCAGCTGTGAACACTGTGATCCACAATAATGCCTGGAATGTCAAGATATGCCCATGTTTGCAATCAAGGCATTAATGTAATGGGGGCAACCAACCAATTTCTGAATGTATTTATGGCCACACTACAGGAGGAGATACATAGGAACTGATCTAGGAAGGGTTAGGCAGAGAAGTTGGATGAATATGATCTAAATACATTGTGTGAAATTCTTAAAGAATTAATAAAAATATATTAAGAATGTACTTTGTATAACGATGTGTATGTATGGAAATGCCATAGTTAAACCCACTACTCTTTATGCCTAACTATAAAATGTCCTGTGTAGGTTTAGATATGTGATTCTGTGAAAAAACACTTGGCTAACATATTTAAAGTCCTGGCTTTAACACTTAATCTTGTCTTGCAAAAGACAAGAATACAAAAACACAAGTTTTTTGTTTCGGAGGTCAAGCAACAACAACAAAAAAAAAAAAAAAAAAACGTTGGAAGAAGAGACTCCTGGTCCTGGAAAAACTGGATGTAGGTGAATGCCAGGACAGAGAAGCAAGAGGGGGTTGAATGGGGAAAAGAGGAAGGGAAGGGGGTTATGGGACTTTCGCGGACGGAGGAAATAGGAGAGATGAAATGATTTTGAATGTAAATACAAAAATATAGAAAATAAGAAAATGAGAAAAAAAATCAATAAATCAATCTCCATGCCTCCACCTCAGTTAGCACAGTCATATACTACTGCGTTTATGGGAGGTAAGCACTCTGTCAACTGAGCTACATTCCCTGCCTATGGAAAAATACGTTTTTTAAAAATAGACCGAACTCACATTTCACAGAATTCAATTAAAGCTTTCAATTCAATGATTTCTGGTACATTCAAATCACGCAATGATCATAATAATTTTAGTTCACTTTGAATTTTTGTTTTTTTTTTTTTGGTTTTTCAAGAAAGGGTTTCTCTGTGTAGCCCTGGTTGTCCTGGAACTCACTCTGTAGACCAGGCTGTCCTTGAACTCAGAAATCATCTGCCTCTGCCTCACAAGTGCTGGGATTAAAGGCATGTGTCACCACTGCCCAGCTCCCTTTGAATTTTTAGTCCTTTTATATTTACATATTTATTTATACTCTGGAGACCGAACTCTGGGCAAGTACTAAGATAAATCTTGGAGTGGCTGGGCAAGTACTAAGATAAATCTCCAACCCCAAGAAAGTTGGAGAATATTTTCATAGCTCAGAAAAGATAGCCTTGCTAGCTACCATTCCTCTCTGTCCACCATCCACTCTGTAAACAACACCTGGCCAGAGGCAACCTGTCATTCACCTTCTGTCCCTGTTGAATTCCTGGTTGTGAACTTAAAGATGAGCAGAATTCAAAGTGTGTCTAGGCCGGCTTCAGAGTCAGCATTCTTCACTTCTGAGCTTTCAGAGCCTTCGCAGGCATCCGAGTCTTTGGGGGCTTCTGAGCCTTAACGGGCTTCTGAGCCTTTGTGGGCTTCCAATTGTAAGCTTTGGGGTCTTAACAGACAAATATACAACACCCAGACTCCTCCTTGTTTTCAATTTAAACCAATCGTTGAAGAGTGAAAGCTTCCCGTCATCTCAGGCTTTTTCTCAACCCCGTGCTTTCGCTGCACAAAATTGTTACTTTTTATCCATCTGTTCCCAATCGTGGATTTTTGAAGGTAGTAAGTAGCCTGGGAACTCTGGCTCTCCCATGTACATTAAACACTAATCTATCGTTCCCTTTAAATTTACTTGGCTTGGCAGAACTGTCTTAAAACCAAGCCTGGGTTTCTTTTCAAAGCTTAAGGCAATTTTCAGCTTTTGAATTGTCTTGCAGACTGCACAGTGGTGGACCACTCTTGTAATTCCAGCACTTGGGAGGCAGAGGCAGGAAGATCTCTGTGAGTTTGAGGCCAGCTTGCCCTACATTGTGAGTTCCAAAACAGCCAGTAATCCGCCCGCCCTCCCTTTCCCTCTCTTCCTCCTCCTCCTCCTCCTCCTCCTCCTCCTCCTCCTCTTTCTCTCTCTCACTCCTGTTCAACCTTTCACTCTCCCTCCCCCTCCTCCCCCTTGCCCTTTCCCCTCTACTCTCTCTCACACACAAACTGACAGACATAAAAAAAATATTTGACCTGCACTAGACATCTTTGGTTTTTTTGTTTTCTTTTTGGAGACAGGGTTTCTCCATATAGTCCTGGCTGTCCTGGAACTCACTTGGTAGACCAGGCTGGCCTCGAACACACCCTCCCAAGTGCTTGGATTATATGTGCTACCACTGCCTGTCTAGACATGCTGTCTTTACACCTGACAGCAAGTGAATGTTTTGCTCCATTGTCCTGTGTGGATGGAGCAGGATATGAGTCACTGCTGAATCATTACGAAAGGTCTTTTAGCCAATATTATATCAAAGAATAGTGAATGGTGCTGACTTTGACTATGCAATATTTCGGCAAATTTGCTTTGCCTTAAATTCACCAACAATGTTCATCTCTAATTGTTAAAACAGGTTTGGCATTTATATCCCAAGTTATGGCACAGAGGATAATTCTGAGCTACTGATTCTCCTTGCTCAATGAACAAAAGCTATCATGTCTGCTTTCAACAGTCTTATTTTTAAAACTATTTATTCATTTATTTATTCATTCATTCATTTGGAGTGTATGGGTGTGTCCATTAATGTATGTCACTTATGTGTAGGACAGAGGAATTCTTTCAGGATCAGGCATCTCTTTCTGCCATGTGGGTTCCAAGAATTGGGCTCGTAATCAAATATGTATATTATATGCTCTTTTCTGTTATTTTTTCTAGGATCATTATTAGACTTATATGGGAAATGATGCAACAGACAGTAGTTGAATGATTCCTTTCATACACTAAAATACACAAATCTGGAAGCTAGAAGTGGTATTGGTGGTGTACGCAAACACACATACAGATGGTAGGTAGATGACCGATCAATAGATAGATAGATAGATAGATAGATAGATAGATAGATAGATAGATAGATAGATAGATAGATAGATAGATAGACAGACAGACAGATAGATAGATAGATAGACAGATAGATAGAGAGATAGAGAGATAGATAGATGATAGATAGATAATCAAAACTATAATTCACCACGATCGAACAGGCTTCATTCCAGGGATGCAGGGATTGTTCAATATAAGGAAGTCCGTCAATGTAATCAACTACATAAACAATCTCAAAGAAAAAAACCACATGGTCGTTTTATTAGATGTATAGAAACCATATGACAAAATTCAGCATCCTTTCATTTTAAAGTTCTTGGAAAGATCTGGAATTCGATGTCCATATCTACACATAGTAAAAGCAATTTACAGCAAACCGGTAGCCAACATCAATCTAAATGGAGAGAAACTTGAAGCAATCCCACTAAAATCTGGGACTAGAAAAGGCTGCACTCTCTCTCCCCATGTCATTTCAATATAGTACTTGAAGTTCTAGCTAGAGCAATTAGACAACCAAAGGATGTCAAAGGGATACAAATTGAAAAGGAAGAAATAAAGCTATCACTAATTGCAGACGATATGGTAGTATACATAAGCGACCCAAAGAACACCACCAGAGAACTCCTACAGCTTATAAACAACTTCAGCAAGGTGGCCGGATATAAAACCAACTCAAGCAAGTCAGTAGCCTTCCTATACTCAAAGGATAAGCAGGCTGAGAAACAAGTAAGAGAAATGATACCCTTCACGATAGCCACAAACCATATAAAGTATCTTGGTGTGACTCTAACCAAACAAGTGAAAGATCTGTATCTTCAAGTCTCTGAAGAAAGAAATTGAAGAAGACCTCAGAAGATGGAAAAATCTTCCGTGCTCATGGATTACCACGATTAATATTATAAAAATGAGCATCTTGCCAAGAGCAATATACAGATTCAATGCAATCCCCATCAAAATCCCAAAGCAGTTCTTCATAGAGTTAGAAAGAGAAATTCAAAATTTCATCTGGAATGACGGAAAATCCAAGATAGCTAAAACTATTCTCAATTGTAAAAGATCTTCTGGGGAATCAGTATCTTGGACCTCAAGCTGTACTACAGAGCAATAGTGTTAAAAACTGCATGGTATTGGTACAGTGACAGGCATGTAGATCAATGGAACAGAATTGAAGCCCCAGAAATGAATCCAAACTCCTATGGTCACTTGGTCTTTGACAAAGGAGCTAAAACCATCCAGTGGAAAAAAGATGGCCTTTTCCACAAATGGTGCTGGTTCAACTGGAGGTCAACATGCAGAAGAATGCAAATTGGTCCATTCTTATCTACTTGCACTAAGCTCAATTCCAAGTGGACCAAGGACCTCCATATAAAAGCTGACACAGTGAAACAAATAGAAAGGAAAATAGGGAAGAGCCTTGAACATATGGGCACAGAGGAGAATTTCCTGAACAGAACTCCAATAGATTATGATCTAAGAGCAAGAATTGACAAATGGGACCTCATAAAATTACAAAGTTTCTGTCAGGCAAAGGAAAGGTCAAAAGGACAAATCGGCAACCAACAAACTGGGAAATGATCTTTACCAACCCTACATCCGACAGTGGGCTAATATCCAGTATATACGAAGAACTCAAGAAGTTAGACTCCAAAGAGCCATGTTATCCTATTAAAATTGGGGTAGAGAGCTAAACGAAGTGTTCTCATCTGAAGAATATCTAATGGCTGAGCAGCCTAAAGAGATGTTCAACATCCTTAGTCATTAAAGAAATGCAAATCAAAACAGCCCTGAGAATCCATCTCACACCAGTCAGAATGGCTAAGATCAAAAACACAGAAGAGAGCAGATGTTGGCGAGGATGTGGAGAAAGAGGAACACTACTCCACTGCTGGTGGGATTGCAAGCTGGTACAACCACTCTGGAAATCAGTCTGGTGGCTCCTCAGAAACCTGAGCAAGACACTCCTGGAGGATCCTGCTATACCACTTCTGGACATATACCCAAAGGCTTTCCCTGCATGCAATAAGGACACATGCTCCACTATGTTCATAGCAGCCTCATTTATAATATGCAGAAGCTTCAAAAACCCTGATATCCCTCAAGGGAGAATCGATTCAGAAGATGTGGTATATTTACACAATGGAATACTACACTGCAATTAAAAACAATGAATTCACGAAATTCCTAGGCAAATGCTTAGAACTGGAAAATATCATCCTTAGTGTGGTAACCCAATCACGAAAGAACACACATGGTATGCAATCACTGATAAGGGCATAGTAACCCAGAATCTCAGAATACCCAAGATGCAATTCCCAAATCAATAGATTTCCAAGAAGATGAAAGGAGAGACCACTGGTCCTGGAAAGACTGGATGAAGGAGAATACCAGGACAGAGAAGCGAGAGGGGGTTGAATGTGGAACAGAAGGAGGGAAGGGGCCTTTTGTGACTTTCAGGGACATAGGAGACCAGAAAGGGCAAATCATTTGGAATATAAATAAAAAAAACTTAGAAAATAAAAAAGTGAGAGAGATAGGCAGATAAGCAAGGAAAGTCTGTAGTTTTAAACATAATTTGAGTATTTTAAAAATTAAAGGTAAAAAGTCATTCATCTGTGTTTATATTGCTAGAAACCAATAAATTATATTAAATGATTAGGTCATTTAATATAATTTATTGGTCATTTTTAGATTCATTAAAATTCTTAGCTAATATTTCTTATTTTGGCTTTATTTAGCAAAAAAAAAATGTTTCAGCTCTACATTACTTACAGCCCTGATACTTACCTGCGGTATTTTATAGTATTGTCATCATCTGAGTCAATAACTATAACATCTGTTTGAATCTTAATAGGTTGTGCCTGCAAAAATTAGCATATTAGTTATCATTTTGGCATCTCTGAGAATTAAACCTACAGCTTTGTACAGAGTAGAGTTACACCTTCTCCTAGCCCCCTAATTGGCCATTAAATGTATCTATATGCTAGAAAAACTTGACATTTATAGCATGCATTTCATATTCAAGTTACGACTAATCCAAATGTCATGTGAGTTCGAGAAAGACACTGGGTTTACAGGTATGAAAATAAGTTGTACCCATACAGTGGTTTAGCCCAACACTAGTAGATCTAGGAATTTCACTTTGATTCCAGTTCACTGTTAGCTATTTTATACCAGCATAGTATAAAGCCTCCTGTGACTGCCATCTTTGTTCTCTTGATATTTGTTTTCCAAAATATCGCACCACCACTGCACGGCCATGAACTGGTATAGAAACAATATCCTAGGGGCCCAGAGAAAAAACTGGAGGAAATCACAAATAGAATTCTTGGTTCCCTGATGGAGACTAGTGGGTGGGCCAAGCAAGTTTTTTCTCTTTCTCAGATGAGAAAACAGATATTGGGGCTGAGCCCTATATCTTTCAAGTCTACATTCTTGTGGCAGATGATAGAACTCAGATCTCAGAGGGTTAGTATAATGGAAGAATGATTGAGTCAATCAAATCAGACAGCTTCCTTCAGTTTTCTCCTCTATACAACTTTCCTCACTGTCTTCAATATGGAGAAGTGGTTTATCCTAAAATTGAATCTACTATGTGATCTACTATGCCATCACAATAGAAACATGGTCCACAGGCCAAACAGAACTCTTTACCTAGGCTGCAAACACTACCCAGTTTACAATGCTCTAGTTTGCCTGTATCCCTTTATTCCAAATCCTGGAGTGTCCATCCCTCTGACTACAATTAGTCCAGATTCCTGCCATTCACATCTGGTTACCTCCCTTCTTGTTTCTTTATACTTCGTGTTCCACTTACAAAGCAGCCTAGTGATTTCAGTCCAGATTATATTCCCCCTCTGCTTTCCAGTGTACTTGGCCTAAATTCTATGTGTATTATGACAGTGAGCAAAGTTCTGTACAATCTATCCCCTGCCTGTCTCCATGATACCCTTCCCTCTTTCCCCCTATTTGAGTCACATAATCCATTTTCATTCCTTCAACTCTCCAAATTGTGGAAAATGGGCTCTTGGTATAGATTGTCTTTGTTATCCTTGGGGGTACCCTATTAAACACAGATCATTAACTCACTTTCTTGTGACACCTGTCATCAGTGCTTTGTATATTGGCTGCCTGTATGTTCTCCCCTGGTACATAACACAGTATCTAGCACATGAAAAGGATCACATGTTATTGAAAACATAAACTTACAAGATGCTGAGCTTACTCTCTTAAGGTACCATGCTCCTGGCCTGACTCTCATAAATTTATTACCAAGATGATGACCTGACTCAATCTTTCATTTTCTTTTAATTTTTTTTACTTTCTTTATTAGAAACAGAGTTTCTCTGTGTAGCTCAGCTTGTCCTGTGGTAGACCTGCTTTCCTGCCACTCTGTAGACAAGGCTGATCTCAAACTCAGAAAACTGCCTGCCTCTGCCTCCCAAGTGCTGGTATTAAGGGCATGTGCCACCACAGCCTGACACTGACATTCTAAAGGTACCATCCTTCCGGCCTGACTCTATTAAGGTACCAACCTACAGCGTTGTCACTCTTAAGGTACGAACCTATGCTGACTCTCTTAAGGAATCAAGATGATAGCCTGTATTTCATTAGGCAACACACTCCTGCACTGACTATCTGAAGGCAACAAGCTACTGGCCAGACTCTCCTAACTTACCAAGCTGCTGGGCTGACTCTCTTAATGTACCAATCTTCTGAGTTGCCTCTCTAAAAGTACCAAGAAGATAAGCTGACTATCTCTCTCATTTCTTTTTAATTTTTAATTTTTTGTTTTTTGAGATAGGGTTTCTCTGTGTAGCCGTGGCAGTCATGGAACTCACTCTGTACACTAGGCTGGCCTCAAACTTAGAAAACTGTCTGCCTCTTTCTACAAAGTGCTTAGAATAAATGCATGTGCCACCACTGCCTGGTGTTGACTCCCTTAAGGTAGCAAGATGCTGGCCTGTCTTTCTTAAGGTACCCAGCTGCTCTCCTGAGCTACTTAGCTGACTCTCTAAAAGTAACAAGCACCTTGCCTGACACTCTAAAAGTACCAACATGCTGAGCTGTTTCTCTTTTTTTTTAAATATTTTCAAAATTTTTTTATTTACATTCCAAATCATTCCCCTTTACCGTTTCCTCCCTCCCTGAAAGTCCCATAAGCCCGCTTCCCTCCCTCTTTTCCCCATTCAACCCCCTCTCGCTTCTCTGTCCTGGCATTCCACTACATACAGTCTTTTCAGGACCAGGGGTCTCTCTTTCCATCTTCTTGGAAATCTATTGATATGCGAATTGTGTCTAGTTTATTCTGAGATTCTGGGTTAATATCCCCTTATCAGTGACTGCATACCATGTGTGTTCTTTTGTGATTTGTTTACCTCACTAAGGATGATATTTTGAAGTTCTGACCATTTGCCTAGGAATTTCGTGAATTCATTGTTTTTAATTGCAGTGTAGTATTCCATTGTGTAAATATACCACATCTATTGAATCCATTCCTCCGTTGAGGGACATCTGGGTTCTTACTAGCTTCTGACTATTATAAATAAGGCTGCTATGAACATAGTGGAGTATGTGTCCTTATTGCATTCAGGGAAAGCCTCTGGGTATAAGCCCAGGAGTGATATAGCCGGATCCTCCGGGAGTGTCATGCCCAGTTTTCTCAGGAACCGCCAGACTGCTTTCCAGAGTGGTTGTACCAGCTTGCAATCCCACCAGCATTGGGGGAGTGTTCCTCTTTCTCCACATCCTCGCCAACAACTGCTGTCTCCTATGTTTTTGATTTTAGCCATTCTGACTGGTGTGAGATGGAATCTCAGGGTTGTTTTGATTTGCATTTCCCTAATGACTAAGGATGATGAACATCTCTTTAGGTGCTTCTCAGCCGTTAGACATTCTTCAGGTGAGAACTTTTTGTTTAGCTCTTATCCCATTTTTAATTGGGTTACTTGGCTCTCTGGGTTCTAACTTCTTGAGTTCTTTGTATATATTGGATATTAGCCCTCTTTTGGATGTAGGGTTGGTAAAGATCTTTTTCCCATTTGTTGGCTGCCATTTTGTCCTTTTCAAGTGTCCTTTCCCTTACAGAAACTTTGTAATTTTATCAGGTCCCATTGGTCAATTCTTGATCTTAGAGCATAGGTTATTGGAGTTCTATTCATGAAATTCTCCCCTGTCCCGATATGTTCAAGGTTCTTCCCTAGTTTCCTTTCTATTAGTTTAAGTGTGTCTGGTTTTACGTGGAGGTCCTTGATCCACTTGGACTTGAGCTTAGTGCAAGGAGATAAGAATGGGTCAATTTGCATTCTTCTGCATGTTGACCTCCAATTGAACCAGCACCATTTGTTGAAAAAACTATTTTTGTTTGAACTGCATGGTTTTAGCTCCTTTGTCAAAGATCAAATGACCATAGGAGTGTGGATTCATTTCTGGGTCTTCAATTCTGTTCCATTGATCTACATACCTGTCACTGTACCAGTACCATGCAGTTTTTAACACTATTGCTCTGTAGTACCGTTTTTAACACAATTTGAGCTGCCTCTCTTAATGTACCAAGATGATGAGCTGACTCTCTCTTTATTTTTTACTTTTATATTTTTTAGTCTTTTGAAACAGGGTTTCTCTTTGTTAGCCTGTCTGTCCTGGAACTCACTCTGTAGACCCGGCTGTTCTCAAACACAGAAATATCCCTGCCTCTATCTCCCAAGTGCTTGCATTAAAGGCCACCACTGCCTCACACTGACTATGAAAATACCACTTGCTGGCCTTACTGTCTTAAGAAGGTACTGAGTTGATTCTTTTAATGTACCAAGAAGCTGGCTTGACTCTCTTAAAGTACCATGCTGATGGCCCAACTCTCTGAATGCACAAAGCTGCTGTCCTGACTCTATAAAGGTACTGAGCTGCTGTCCTGAGGCTCTTAAGGTACTAAGATTCTGAGCTGACTCTCTGAATGCACCAAGACACTGGGCTGACTCTCTGAAGGTACCAAGCTGCTGAGTTGCTTCTCTAAAGATACCAAGATGATAAGTTGACTTGCTCTTTCTTGTTTTTTCAATTTTTTTTATTTTTTGGTTTTTTTGGACAGGGTTTCTCTGGATAGCCCTGGCTGTCCTGGAACTCACTCTGTAGACCAGGCTGACCTTGAAATTACAAATCTGACTGCCTCTGCCTCCCAAGTACTTGGATTAAAGGCATACTTCAAAACTACCTGACATTCACTCTCTTAATTTACCAATTGCTGAGCTGCATCTCTTAATGTATCAAACTACTCAGCTGACTCTCTCAAGGTACAAACTTGCTGTCCTCAGTCTCCTAATGTATCAAGCTGCTGGCCTGACAATCTTAAAGTTGCAAGATGCTAAGCTGACTCTCTTAAGGTACCATGCTGCTGGCCTGACTCTCTTAAGGTACCAAGATGATGAGCTGAGTCTTTTATTTTTTATTCTTTTTCTATTAGACACAGAGTTTCTCTGTGTAACCCTGCTGTCCTGGGCTAGACATACTATCCTGCCACTCTGTGTATAAGGCTGACCTCAAACTCAGAAAATTGCTTGTCCTTGCCTCAAAAGTGCTTTTATTCAAGACATGTACCTCCACTGCCTGCCACTAACATTCGGAAGGTACCAACCTGCTGGCCCGAGTCTCTTAAGGCACCAACCTACAGAGCTGACACTCTTAAGGTACCAAATTAAGCTCAATCTCTTATGGTATCAAGATGATGGTCTGTCTTTCTTAAGGTAGCAAACTCCTGCACTGACTCTGTGAAGTCAACAAGCTGTTGGCCCGACTCTCCTAATCTTCTCAGCTGCTGGGATGACTCTACAGATCCAAAATTCTGAGTTGCCTCTCTAAAAGTATCACAATGTTGAGTTGATCCTTTCCTTCTTTTCTTTTTAGTTTTTTATTTTTTGTTTTCTTGAGACCGGTTTTGTCTGTGCAACCCTGGCTCTACTGGAATACACTCTGCAGACCAGGCTTGACTTGAAGTCAGAAATCTGCCTTCTTGTGTCTCACAAGTGCTGGAATTTTTTTATTTTGTTCTTTTGGATATATTCATTATTTACATTTCATATGATTGTCCCTTTCCTGCAAGTCCCATAAGACCTCTTATGTCGCCCTGTTCCCCAATCAACCCATTCCTGCTTCCCTGTCCTGGTCTTCGCCTACACTCCTACACTGAGCCTTTCCAGGACCAGGGGCCTCTTCTTCCTTCTTCTTGGGCATCATTTGATATGTGAATTGTTTCTTGGATATTTCAAGCTTCTGGGCTAATGTCTGCTTATCACTGAGTGCATATCATTTATCAAGCTACTGGCCTGACTGTCTTAAGCTAACAAGCAACTGGGCTTACACTCTTAAGGTACCAAGGTACTGAGCTGATGCTCTTAAGGTACCGAGCTGCTGGGATGACTCTCTTAAGGTACCAAACTGCTGAATTGATCCTTTGAAGGCATCAAGCTGCTGGCCTGACACTCTTAAGGTATCAAACTGTTGGACAGACTCAATGAAGGAACCGAGATGATGAGCTGATTCTTTTAGGGTTCCAAGCTGCTTACCTGACTCTCTTAAGGTACCAAGCTACTGAGCTGATACTCTTCTGGGTCCAAGCTGCTGAGATGAGTCTCTTTCTTTTTATATTTTTAATTTTTATTTTTCGGGTTTATTTTTGAGACAGGGTTTCTCTGTGTAGCTCTGACTATACTGGAAGTTACTCTGCAGACCACACTGCCCTCGAAATCAGAAGCCTCCTTATCTCTGCCTCCCAAGTGCTAGAATTAAAGGCTTTTGCCACCACTGCCTGGCACTGACTCTCTGAAGGCATCAATCTGCTGGCCTGACTATCTTAAGACAGCAAGGTACTGAGCTGACTCTCTTAAGGTAACAAGCTGCTGGCTTGATTCTCTTAATATACCAAGGTACTGAGCTGACACTCAGAAGGCACCAAGCTGCTGGCCTGACTCTCTTAAGGTACCAAGCTGCTGAGATGACTCTCTCTATTTTTTAAATTCTTAATTTTTTTTTGATTTTTGAGTCCTGGCTTCTCTGTGTAGCCTTGGCTATCCTGAAACTCACTTTGTAGACCAGGCTGGCTTCAAATTCAGAAATCTGCCTGCCTCTGCCTCCCATTACTGGGATAAAACGTATGTGCCACCACTGCCTGGCACTGACTTTCTTTAGGTACCAATTGCTGAGCTGACTCTCTTAAGGCCCCAAACTACTGAGCTGACTCTCTTAAGATACCAAGTTGCTGGCCAGTATGGTACCAAGCTGCTGGCTTGAGACTGTTAAGGAACAAAGATACTGAGATGACTATCTGAATGCACCAAGCTAATGGGATGACCCTCTTAAGGTAGCAAGCTGCTGAGCTGCCTCTCTAAATATACAAAGATGATGAGCTGTCTCTCTGTTTCTTTTTTTTCTTAAATTTTTTTTTATTTTTTGCATCTTTGAGACAGGGTTTCTCTGTGTAGCCCTAGATGTCCTGGTATTCACTCTATAAACCAGGCTGGCCTCAAACTCAGAAATCTTCCTGCCTCTGCCTCACATGTGCTTGGATTAAAGGCATGCTCCACAACTACCTGGCACTGACTCTCTAAAGTTACCCATTGCTGAGCTGCTTCTCTTAATGTACAAAACTCCTGAACTGACTCTTATAAGGTACTAAGATTCTGACCTGAACCTCTTGAGGAAACAATCTACTGAACTGATGCTCTTAAGGTACCAAGATGCTGTGCTGAATCTGTGAAAGCTCCAAGCTGCTGGCCTGACTCTCTTAAGGTACATAGCTGCTGGCCTGACTCTCTTAATGTACCAAGATGCTGGCCTGAATCTCTTAAGGTACAACTGCTGGCCTGTCTCTCTTAAGGTACAAAGATGCTGAGATGACTCTCTGAAGGCACCCAGCTCCTTGTCTGACACTCTTAAGTTACCAAGATGCTGAGCTGAATCTCTTAAGATAACAAACTACTGCACTGAGTCTCTTAATGCACTGAGCTGCTGGCCGATTCTTTTATGGTACCAAGGTACTGAGCTGACTCCCTTAAGGTACCAAGCTGCTGGCTCGACTCTCTGAAGGCACCGAGCTGCTGTCCTGACTCTTTAAAGGTACCAAACTTCTGGACTGACTCTCTTAAGGTACCTCGCTGCTGGCCTGACTCTCTTAAAGTACCAAGCTGCTGAGCTGACTCTCTGAAGGTACCAATCTACTGACCTGATTTCTTCAGGTACCAAGATAATCAGCTGACTCTCCTAAGGTACCAAGTTGCTGCCCTGACTCTCTTAAGGTAGCAAAGTACTGAGCTGACTCTCCTTATGAACATGAGCATCATCTTTTCCTGCTTGCTTCTGTTATCCATCCAATTTGACACCACACGCTTTTTTAATGATTCCATTCTTTTATTTATTTATTCATTTATTTTGTTCTATGTGCTTTGGTGTTTTAACTGTCTGTGTGATGGTGTCAGGTCCCTGGATAAGGAATTAAAGATGGTTATGTACTGTCATGTGGCTACTGGGAATTGAACTTGGGTCCCCTGAAAGAACAGCCAGTATTCTTAACCACTGAGTAATCTCTCCATTATCTTGACCCCAGTTTCTAGAGCCTTTTTTCTGGGCTCCTTCTCCTCTCCATGTACTCCAAGCATTCCTCCCCACGATGTGTCTCTTTTAAAATTTAATCTTTTCCTTCATGAGTGTGAGAGTCGTCCTCTGCCTGCCTGGCTCTACATACTATGCAGGCAATGCATATGGAGGCCAGGAGAGGGTGACAGATCATCTGGCTCTGGAGATACTGTGTGGTGTGTGGTTGCCTTGCGAGTGCTGATGTCCCAATCAGGATTTCAGGAAGAGCAGCCAGAGCCCCTAATTTCTGAAGCCTCTCTCCATTACCCACTGTCCCTTCTCATGGGGTTTAGCTTCTCTGTTTGATGATGACCCTTACTCTCTTGAGCCCTGTCATAGAGCTTCCTTTTGGATATCCCTTTGCCTCAGTGGGAAAAACCCCACCAAGGAAGTTTAATAACTAAATAAACACGATATGATTCATTTACTGACCGCATTGTATGTCAGGCACTGGACCTATTTGTGCAGTGTCCCCCTAGTCTATGACAGTCTGTAACAGTAATATAAGAACTCACTTGGAAATAATGTCCTTGAAAGTATAATTTAAGTGAAAATGAGAACACAGTGGATTAGAGAAGGTCCTAAAGGAAATGAGTTAAAATCTTAGGAAACCTCCACAGTCAGGGGCTGTGGGTATGGCTGAGCAATTCAGAGCACCTCTGGCTCTGTCAGAGACCAGGAATCTGGGCCCAAGTGCTCACATTCAGGTGGATTACACATCCAGGGATTTCAGAACTGCTGAACCCTCTTCTGCCCACTGAGGACAAGCCCAAAAGAAAGGTCTACATTTTTTTTCAGGCAAGAAAAGCCATAAGAGTGGGGAAACATTAGCAAATTCAAAGAGCTACAAAATGGGAAGATCCTGTGAGGCCAGACAGAACAAGGTTTCAGAAGGTAGAAGAGTCCAGGAAGGATTGCCCCCTAGAGCTGTCCAGCAAGGTGTTATAAACCCCGGATTGGAGCCAGCAGAACTTGGAGCATGTCATCTGCCGATTTTCTCAGTCATCTGGTAGGTAGGAGTTTCTTTTCAGGGCCCTGAAGCCTAGAGAATCAGGGCTGTTCAAAAGGGTTATAATGAACATGCATCACTTTCCAGACACAGGATGAAAGGCCACAGAGCGGACCGTTCATCCAGCTCATCCCAGAGCCAGGATCATCCTTCACAAACACCCTCCCCAAGGCTCAGTCAGCCTGCATCACAGGTCCACTGGCACAGTAAGGCATTGGATACAAAGTAACCTAGCCATATCTGAACACACAGGGGTCTTCTGGATACCACTTAGGAACTAACCAGTTGTAAAATTCCCTAACCGTTTTTTCTAATCATTCTGTGGTTTTAGCTTCATTGGGATTAAGGACACAAACACCTCTTGAGTACATTTTTTGGCACAATTCCATCACTGCCTATTTATTTCAAAACACAATAATCTATACCTTGTTGTTTATGCCTACACAGAAATGAGATTTGGTCAAAGGTGTTGAGATAGCTTCTCCTTTTCTCTCCTCTGAAGATTCCTGCCCTAGCCCAAACATTGATATTAGCAGCCACTCGCTTAAGGTCTCAGATTACAGTACAAGAATCAAAATGAGGCAAGCAGGCAGTGGGAAAATGTGGATCATCAGCTTCCCTGTTGTGCTGTGAGGCCACATGTCCTGTGCCACCTTGTTACAACTGAGAGAAGGGGTTACAGTGAACCCAGCAATGAAGTGTGGAATACTGCTTTGGTCCACTATGGAAATATCAGAGAGTGGGGGGACTAATGAATCTGTGACTTTAAGCCAGGAGCCATGACGTGACTGCTGACATTCTCAGTAAAGGGTCCACCTCCTAGGTATAAATTAGGCCTACTGGAGCAGAGCCCTCAGGGTCTCCCCCAAGATGCTCCCACATCTTGTGAACTGGAGTCCCTGGACACACTTGGTGCTCGCAAATTCTTTCTCTGCCCTGAGTACAGGCAAAGCTTGAGACACATAATAATAGGAAGAGGGACCAGAGTTTGGATTCAGGGTTGGATTACCATTCTGAGTGAGGATGATTTCACACTGATGAGAAAGGGATTGAAGTTCTCCAGGTAGGAACTAGAAAATTACACTGTGCAAACTTCTGCATGTCTGTAGACAGCCTCCTATCCTTGACTAGTACTATCCCTTGGTATCTTTCTAATCATCTCCTGACGTCACCTCCTGTCATGTGGGACATGAAAAAGTCACATCTCTGTCCACTCTACTCCATACACACTTCTGCACTTTGGCCATTCTGGTTCTTCTGGAGTCATCTCCCCGCCCACTGCCCGGAGGCACGCATTCTTCCAATAGCAGACCCGGCTTATTGAGGGTAGTTCTGAGCTCACACTTCTCCATATCAATTCCCACAGACCTAGGTACCCTCTCTGCTTGTGTGTGCCTCCTGGCCTTCTCCTCCTTCATCTGAGACCATGGTGTTACTACCTCAGGGTCACCCATTGAGAGTCACCTAGAAAAGGATGTGAGCCACCTTCAGAGTGTCCTGCGGCTTGCAGCATTCCTGAGTTTAAGTATTGTTGATGTGAGTTGCCATGTTTACACCATATAGGGGAGAAAGGTTCTGCAAGTGGCTGGCCTCTGGTTCCCTTGTAACCTGAATTTATGATCAGAATGGCATCATTGGTCGACATAGCCTCTAAAGATTAAGGAGAGTGTAGGTGTTCATGCTCACCACCATGGGGTCCTATGGTTTAAGGTGGGGTCTTACTTCTTGGGTCAATTCCATGTCAGGGACTTAGGGACTCCTGGTCAGAACATAGGGATTCTCTGGGGAGCAGAACAGAGGGCAGAAATCAAAGAGGTAGCAGCACTGGCACTAATGTTTCCAGCATGCCACCCTGGTGCATGAGTACCTCTCAGCAAGGCAGTAGCAAGGCAGGCACTGTGGTTTATGAAACAAAGGGACCCTTGAGCATGCCAAGCTCAGACTTTTGAGAAGGTATCCTCTGTTAATCTCAGTGGAGGGACCCAATCTTCTTCTTGTAAGATGGTCTATGCCAGGGTTTTGGCTGCCCACAAACAAAAAGTGTTCACACCTTGGGGTAGTGTATCTTCCATGAAGAGCAATTTCCTTCTCTTTGTCTGCACTTGAAGGGAAGGGAACTGGACCTCTAGGCTCAGCCCTGTGTCTTCCACCTTAGACAGGAATGACACAGGTCAGGCATCATAGATTCCAGGATAGATATTCCGTTGGTGAATAACATGCCCCTATACAGACTAAAAACATAACCCACAGTGAGGGGGACACAGAGAATGCAGGCAGCATCATGTTTCTGACCACTGTACATCTATGCTCCATGTTTTCCACCCAAGCTGAGCACACTCACTTAACTTGAAGCTGCCAGACACTTGACTCTCCTCCCCTTTTGTGGGCTCTGAAATCAATGGAGGATTTTTCAAATATGTTCCTCAGTTTTGAAATGTGCAACAGGTTTCTGCGCACATATGGATCAAGGGAAATGTGACCATGTTTTCTGGAGTAACTCTTGGAGATGATTTTAACAGATCCCATCATGACGAGCTGGTGATAGTGGCTCACACAGCTCCCATGAAATCCAGAGCCAGGTCCTTCTCAGCAGACTGTGGAAGAGGCAGCGTTGACTCTGACAGTGCTTGGTTACTGTCTGCTGGGCATTCAGGGGAGCTGATCTAGAGGTAGTTTCTGCTTTTAAAGGAAAGTCTTCCCTGGTGAAAGATGCCCTGAGGTCCTCTGGTAGAACTGGGACGTCCATATTTTCCCCAGATCCCACATCCTGATTTCACACACACTTCCTGTGGATCTCTCTGACACAGAATTAAGACAAACTATAGTACATGATGTAACTTGAGAGCTCCCAGTGTATGGAACACAGCTTCCCTACACTTCGTGTCACATAAGCCACCCTGAACTAAGTCATGGGATGTGAAGCATATTATCAACAACCACACGGTTAGGAAGGGTTGGACCATGCCTTCCTTCTTATTATTGTTCTGAGAATCCTCAGGGAGACTCTTGGTGGATTTCACTGGAGATGAAGAAGGCTACTGTGAGAAGGGCTCTTCTCTCTGCCCACCTCCCTTGCCATCTCTCTCCTGTTGGCACTCTCTCTCATGCTACCCTTTTTCTCATTTATGGATATCTTCTCTGCCTCTTAAGCCAGAACTCTAGTCCTCCGGGAAACATAGCAACACTCTCTTTCCATCACTCAGTGAACACTCCAGGGATCACCGCACCATACATTTATGTGTTCTTCCTATGCTAGGGAAAAGATGCATAGGAGGACCCCTAATTTTCCTCCTGAAGCCTGCCCTTGGCCAGTGGAGCATTGTGAGCTCATGCTGTGCTCCCATTGATTGGTTTGCAGAACAATGCCCACTGGTTACCAAGCTCTCAGGAGAGGCTGTGGAAGGGACACCCACTGAGCTGCTGGGGTGGTAAGATGAGCCTGGCTGTCCTAAGGGCTGCACAGTAGTCATCTGGTACCATTTCCCAGGAGTTCAGCAGGACAGCAAGAGGTGGCACCATGGGGCTCACGAGATCTAAGCCTTCATGCTCCTGCTGCAGCAGTTTCCCTGACTCTGGTTGAGTCAGGGCATTGCTTAGGGTCGTGCACTACTTTCAGTTGACGATTGAAACTGTGGAAAGAGAGCGAACACACCTAGAAGGTACTCCTTGATGTACTAGTTTTCTTTGTGTGAAACACCTCAGAAAAACCCTCCTTAGCTGTGAACTGTGAACTCAGCTGTGGGAGATGGGGGGAGGGCATGGCGGTGTTAGATCATGCCTACAGCTCTCTTCAGTGGTTTCTGAGCTGGAGGGTGTCCCCCAGTACACATGAATTGGGTGAATTTGACCCTCTCCCAAAATCTCATGGTGGGCCAATGTGGGAAGATACGATGTGAGATAAAAAAGGCCCTTGAGAGACTTTCTTCTACTTCCAGGAGCAGGAAAGCGCTCTTCCACTGAAAACAGATTTTCCTTGATTCTACTCCAGATTGGTTCTGGAGGCAAGAATGGAGTCAATCCAAGTTCTTTGTCATGGGTGGATGTTCAGGGGCCATGCTTTCTCCCAACTCACTTTGTTCCCTGCAAGGCGGATCTCATATTTAGTCAGTCCTCAAACAGAATGGGTAGAAGACCTGTTGGTGGGTGGGAGTCTAGGGCAACGCAAGTTTTCCTGAGGTGGATGGCATCCAAGCTCTGAAGCCATTCTAATGTGTGTCTGGTGATTCTTTTTGTCAAGTGTGTGGTTAATATTCATGATCAGTCCTTCCAGAGAAGACCTAATCTTGCCATGCCAATCCTACGTCCATTTGGATATGAAGGCAGGAGGGTCACAAGTTTGATGCCAACCTGCATGAAAAAGAATCCTGAGCCTCTTTAGTGCCACAGGGTGAGCCTTGGTCTGACAAATACAAATTCATTTCACGAATTATCTGATTGTTATGCTGGAGATGGAAACTAGAGTCTCCTGCTCTAGGTCAGCCTCACTCCAGTTCCTTTCCTCACATTGAGAGACTCAAGGACTCATGCTGTTGCCCAGGATGGCCTCAGACTTGATCTGAAGCTTAAGAAGGTCTTGAACATATCATTTTATTCTATTATTTTCCCTAGTAGCAGGGTTGAAATACCTGTGCTCACAGGCCTGTCTCTGATGAGTCCATAAAATCCCTTCCTGCTGCATTTCACCATGGGATCTTGTTAAGTAAGACTTTAGAGTGACTGCGTTCCCATAAAGAATGTCCACCCATAGATACAGTGACTGCAATAGCATTTGATCTCTAAGTTGTACAAGACACTCACAGTTGCCAAGGAGTCGTCATGTATGTGCTGGTTAATGTGCACATGAGAAATCAGGAGACACCGATTGCAAAAGTGGACATAGACTTTAAGAAATTTACTTGGGGTTATGCAGACCATCAGGGAAGGACACTGGAGTTATATCCAAGGCTATCTGGGTCTCTGCTCAGACTCTTCACTGGGATCCTCCTGTGAAGAGCATGGCAAAGCCAAGACTGTTCCTTGACATTCTGCCTTAAGAATCCTAAGAGAGAAGCACCATAGTTCTTCCAGTCCTCCCCATGTGCTCCCCAAATCAGAAGCACTGTTTGTAGAAGGATACGGACTGAACTGTATCATCCCAAGGGAGGATTATTTGGAGTGGGCATTTGCTTTGGAGACTATTTCAGGGGAGACCTGTGGTGTCCCCTTTTCACAGGTGAACCAAACACAAAAGTTGTAAGGGGCACGGTGACGAATTGCGGGAATGACTATGGCTGGATCAAAATCTGTGTCTTTTTCAGCACGGATGTTGTAATTGGTGCTGTGCTCCTGCATGCTGGAGACAAAGTCTTTACATTTGTGGAGGAAGGCCCACTCTTCCTTGAATTAAAAGCAACAGAAGTCAGCTTTCCATAGGTTTGGGAATACTTCATTTTACCAAGGGGATTTTGGGTGGTCTTCTGAATTCCTGCCATAGACAAGCCTGTGATGCAATGGATCATAGGCCTGGGGACTACTGGGAGTTTTATATATATATATATATATAAAATATATATTTTATATATATATGGTGATTCTTTTTGTCAAGTGTGTGGTTAATATTCATGATCAATCCTTCCAGAGAAGACCTAATCTTGCCATGCCAATCCTACGTCCATTTGGATATGAAGGCAGGAGGGTCACAAGTTTGATGCCAATCTGCATGAAAAAGAATCCTGAGCCTCTTTAGTGCCACAGGGTGAGCCTTGGCCTGACAAATACAAATTCATTCATTCATATATATATATATATATATATATATATATATATATATATATATGTGTAGAGAGAGAGAGAGAAAGAGAGAGACAGAGAGAGAGACATCATATTCTTTCAGTTGGGAAAGTCTTCTCATATGATTCTGTTGAGAATATTTTCTGGGCATTGGAGCTGGGACTCTTCACCTTCTATTCCTATCATTCTTAGGTTAGATCTTTATATCATATTCCAAATTTCCTGGATGTTATATGTCAGGAATTTTTTTTTAGATTTAACCTTTTCTTGACTATTAGATCAATTTCTTCTATTGTATCTCCTATGCCTGATATTCTCTCTTCAATCTCCTGTACTCTATTGGTGATGCTTGCATTTGTTTTTCCAGTTCTCTTCCCCAGGTTTTCCATCTCTAGAATTCCCTCTACGTGAATTTTCTTTATTGCTTCTATTTCCAAGATGTCCCTCAATGGAGGAATGGATTCAGAAGATGTGGTATATTTAAACAATGGAATACTACTCTGCAATTAAAAACAATGAATTCCCAAAATTTTTAGGCAAATGGTCAGAACTGGAAAATATCATACTTAGTGAGGGAACCCAATCACAAAAGAACACACATGGAATGCAGTCACTGATAAGGGGATATTAACCCAGAATCTCTGAATACCCTAGACACAATTTGCATGTCAAGAGATTTCCAAGAAGATGGATGGAGAGACCCCTGGTCTTGGAAAGACTGGATGTAGTGGAATGCCAGGACAGAGAAGTAAGAGGGGGTTGAATGGGGAAAAGAGGAAGGGAGGGGGGCTTATGTGACTTTTGTGTATGGACGAAACGGGAGAGATGAAATGATTTTGAATGTAAATACAAAAATATAGAAAATAAGAAAATGAGAAAAAGAATCAATAAATCAATCTACATGCCTCCACCTCAGTTAGCACAGTCATATACCACCGGGTTTATGCGAGGTAAGCACTCTGTCAACTGAGCTACATTCCCTGTCTATCTAAAAATACGTTTTTCAAAAATAGACCGAATTCACATTTCACAGAATTCAATTAAAGCTTTCAATTCAATGATTTCTAGTACATTCAAATCACGCAACGATTATAATAATTTTAGTTCACTTTGAATTTTTTTTTGGTTATTCAAGAAAGGGTTTCTCTGTGTAGCCCTGCCTGTCCTGGAACTCACTCTGTAGACCAGGCTGGCCTTGAACTCAGAAATCCACCTGCCTCTGCCTTACAAGTGGTGGGATTAAAGGCATGTGCCACCACGTCCTGGCCCCCTTTGAATTTTTATTCCTTTTATATTCACGTATTTATTATACTCTTGTGAATGAACTCTGGGCAAGTACTAAGATAAATCTTGCAGTTGCTGGGCAAGTACTAAGATAAATCTCCAACCCCAAGAAAGTTTGAGAGCATTTTCATAGCTCAGAAAAGATAGCCTCTGCTAGCTCCCATTCCTCTCTGTCCCCCATCCACTCTGTAAACAACGCCTGGCCAGAGGCAACCTCTAATTCACCTCTGTCTCTGTTGAATTCCCGGTTGTGAACTTACAGATGAGCAGAATTCAAAGTGTGTCTAGGCCGGTTTCAGAGTCAGCAGTCTTCACTCCTAGCTTTTGGAGCCTTCGCAGGCTTCCGAGTCTTTGCGGGCTTCCGAGCCTTCACGGGCTTCCGAGCCTTTGTGGGCTTCCAATTGTAAGCTTTGGGGTCTTAACCGACAAATATATGACACCCAGGGTCCTCCTTGTTTTCAATTTAAACCAATCGTTGAAGAGTGAAAGCTTCCTGTCATCTCAGGCTTTTTCTCAACCCCGTGCTTTCGCTGCACAATATTGTTACTTTTTAGCCATCTGTTCCCAATCGTGGATTTTTGAAGGCAGTAAGTAGCCTGGGACCTCTGGTTCTCCCATGTACTTTAAACACAAATCTATCTTTCACCTTAAATTTACTTGGCTTAGCAGAACTGTCTTAAAACCAAGCCTGGGTTTCTTTTCAAAGCTTAAGGCAATTTTTAGCTTTTGAATTGTCTTGCAGACTGCACAGTGGAGGCCCACTCTTGTAATTCCAGCACTTGGGAGGCAGAGGCAGGAAGAAATCTGTGAGTTTGAGGCCAGCCTGCCCTACATAGAGAGTTCCAAAACAGTCAGTAATCCCCCCTCCCTCCCTTTCTCTCTCTTCCTCCTCCTCCTCCTTCTCCTTCTCTGTCTCTCTCTCTCTACTGTTCTCCATTTCACTCTCCCTCACCCTCCTCCCCCTTGCCTTTTCCCCTCTACTCTCTCTTACACACAAACTGATGGACATAAGAAAAAATTTGACCTGCACTAGACATCTTTGGTTTGTTTTGTTTTGTTTTTGGAGACAGGGTTTCTCTATATAGTCCTGGCTGTCCTGGAACTCACTCGGTAGACGATGCTGGCCTCGAACTTACCCTCCCAAGTGCTGGGATTATAGGGGCCACCACTGCCTGTCTAGATATCTTTACACCTGACAGCAAGTGAATGTTTTGCTCCATTGTCCTGTGTGGATGGAGCAGGTTATGAGTCACTGCTGAATCATTACGAAAGGTCTTTTAGCCAATATTATATCAAAGAATAGTGAATGGTGCTGACTTTGACTATGAAATATTGCGGCAACTGTGCTTTGCCTTAAATTCACCAACAATGTTCATCTCTATTTGTTAAAACAGGTTTGGCATTTATATCCCAAGTTATGTCACAGAGGATAATTCTGAGCTACTGATTCTCCTTGCTCCATGAACAAAACCTATCATCTCTGCTTTCAACAGTCCTATTTTTAAAACCATTTATTCATTTATTTATTCATTCATTCATTTAGAGTGTATTGGTGTGTCCATTAAAGTACGTCATTTGTGTGGAGGTCAGAGGAATACTTTCAGCAATCAGGCCTCTCTTTCTGCCATGTGGGTTCCAAGAATTAGGCTCATAATCACATATGTATATTATATCCTCTTTTCTGTCATTTTTTCTAGGATCATTATTAGACTTATCTAGGAAATGATGCAACAGACAGTAGTTAAATGATTCCTTTCATACACTAAAATACACAAATCTGGAAGCTAGTAGTGGTATTGGTGGTGTACGCAAACACACATACAGATGGTAGGTAGATGATCGATAGATAGATAGATAGATAGATAGATAGATAGATAGATAGATAGATAGATGATAGTTAGATAGATAGATAGATAGATGGATAGATAGATAGATAGATAGATAGATGATAGATAGATAGATAGATAGATAGATAGATAGATAGATAGATAGATAGATGATAGATAGGTAGATAGGTAGGTAGGTATATATATAGATAGATAGATAGACAGATAGAGAGATAGAGAGATAGAGAGATAGAGAGATGATAGATAGATAATCAAAACTATAATTCACCACGATCGAATAGGTTCATCCCAGGGATGCAGGGATGGTTCAATATAAGGAAGTCCGTCAATGTAATCCACTACAAAAAAAAAATCTCAAAGAAAAAAACCACATGGTCATTTTATTACATGCATAGAAAGCATATGTCAAAATTCAGCATCCTTTCATGTTAAAGATCTTGGAAAGATCAGGAATTCGAGGTCCATATCTCCACATAGTAAAAGCAATTTACAGCAAACCGGTAGCCAACATCAATCTAAATGGAGAGAAACTTGAAGCAATCCCACTAAAATCTGGGACTAGACAAGGCTGCTCTCTCTCTCCCCCATATCTTTTCAATATAGTACTTGAAGTTCTAGCTAATGCAATTAGACAACCAAAGGATGTCAAAGGGATACAAATTGGAAAGGAAGAATTCAAACTATCACTAATTGCAGACGATAGGGTAGTATACTTAAGTGACCCAAATAACTCCACCAGAGAACTCCTACAGATGATAAACAACTTCAGCAAAGTGGCCGGATATAAAACCAACTCAAGCAATTCAGTAGCCTTCCTATACTCAAAGGATAAGCAGGCTGAGAAACAAGTAAGAGAAATGATACCCTTCACGATAGCCACAAACCATATAAAGTATCTTGGTGTGACTCTAACCAAAAAAGTGAAAGATCTGTATCTTCAAGTCTCTGAAGAAAGAAATTGAAGAAGACCTCAGAAGATGGAAAAATCTTCCGTTCTCATGGATTACAACGAATAATATTATGAAAATGACCATCTTGCCAAAAGCATTATACAGATTCAATGCAATCCCCATCAAAATCCCAAAGCACTTCTTCATAGAGTTAGAAAAAGCAATTCAAAAATTCATCTGGAATAACATAAAACCCAAGATAGATAAAACTATTCTCAAGAGTAAAAGATCTTCTGGGGAATCAGTATCTTGAACCTCAAGCTGTACTACACAGCAAATGTGTTAAAAAATGCATGGTATTGGCACAGTGACAGGCATGTAGATCAATGGAACAGAATTGAAGCCCAAGAAATGAATCCACACTCTGATGCTCACTTGATCTTTGACAAAGGAGCTAAAACCATCCAGTGGAAAAAAGATGGCCTTTTCAACAAATGATGCTGGTTAAACTGGAGGTCAACATGCAGAAGAATGCAAATTGGTCCATTCTTTATCTCCTTGCACTAAGCTCAATTCCAAGTAGACCAAGGACCTCCACATAAAACCTGACACACTGAAACTAATAGAAAGGAAACTAGGGAAGAGCCTTGAACATATGGGCACAGGGGAGTTTTCCTGAACAGAACTCCAATAGTTTATGCTCTAAGAGCAAGAATTGACAAATGGGACCTCATAAAATTACAAAGTTTCTGTCAGGCAAAGGACAGTGTCAAAAGGAAAAAGCGGCAACCAACAAACTGGGAAATGATCTTTACCAACCCTACATCCGACAGAGGGGTAATATCCAATATATACAAAGAACTCAAGAGACTCCAGAGAGCCATGTAACCCTATTAAAATTGGGGTACAGAGCGAAACAAAGAGTTCTCACCTGAAGAATATCTAATGACTGAGAAGCACCTAAAGAGATGTTCAACATCCTTAGTCATTAGAGAAATGCATATCAAAACAACACTGATATTCCATCTCACACCAGTCAGAATGGCTAAGATCAAAAACACAGGAGAGATCAGATGTTGGCGAGGATGTGGAGAAAGAGGAACGCTCCTCCACTGCTGGTGGGATTGCAAGCTGGTACAACCACTCTGGAAATAAGTCTGGTGGTTCCTCAGAAACCTGGGCATGTCACTCCCGGAGGATCCTGCGATACCACTTCTGGACATATACCCAAAGGCTTCCCCTGCATGCAATAAGTACACATGCACCACTATGTTCATAGCAGCCTCATTTATAATAGACAGAAGCTGGAAAGAACCCTGGTGTCCCTCAAGGGAGGAATCGATTCAGAAGATGTGGTATATTTACACAATGGAATACTACTCTGCAATTAAAAACAATGAATTCACGAAATACTTAGACAAATGCTTAGAACTGGAACATATCATCCTTAGTGTGGTAAACCAATCACATAAAACAGAGAAGGTATGCAATCACTGATTAGGGAATATTAACCCAGAATCTCAGAATACCCAAGATGCAATTCCCATATCAATAGATTTCCAAGAAGATGAAAGGAGAGAACCCTGGTCCTGGAAAGACTGGATGAGGGGGATTACAAGCACAGAGAAGCAAGAGGGGGTTGAATGGGGAACAAATGGAGGGAAGGGGCCTTTTTTGACTTTCAGGGACATAGGAGACCGGAAAGGGCAAATCATTTGGAATGTAAATAAAAAAAATAAAAATTAAAAAAAGTGAGAGAGATAGGCAGATAGCTAGGAAAGTCTGTAGTTTTAAACAAAGTTTTAGGATTTTAAAAATTAAAATTAAAAAGTCATTCATCTGTGTTTAAATTGCTGTAAACCAATAAATTATATTAAATGATAAGATAGTTTCAGAACAACATATTGGTCATTTTTAGATTCATTAAAATTCTTAGCTAATATTTCTTATTTTGGCTTTATTTAGCAAAAAAAAAAATGTTTCAGCTCTACATTACTTACAGCCCTGATACTTACCTGCGGTATTTTATAGTATTGTCATCATCTGAGTCAATAACTATAACATCTGTTTGAATCTTTACAGGGTGTGCCTGCAAAAATTAGCATATTAGTTATCATTTTGGTATCTCTGTGAATTAAACCTACAGCTTTGTACAGAGTAGAGTTACACCTTCTCCTAGCCCACTAATTGGCAATTAAATGTATCTATATGCTAGAAAAACTTGACATTTATAGCATGCATTTCATATTCAAGTTAAGACTAATTCAAATGTCATGTCAGTTTGAGGAAGACACTGGGTTTACAGGTATGAAAATAAGGTGTACAGATACAGTGGTTTAGCCCAACACTAGTAGATCTAGGAATTTCACTTTGATTCCAGTTCACTGCTAGCTATTTTATACCAGCATAGTGTAAAGTCTCCTCTGACTGCCATCTTTGTTCTCTTGTCATTTGTTTTCCAAAATATCGCACCACCACTGCACAGCTATGAACTGGTATAGAAATAATATCCTAGGGGCCCAGAGTGAAAAACTGGAGGAAATTACAAATAGAATTCTTGGTGCCTTGGTGGAGACTAGAGGGTGGACCAAGCAAGATTTTTCTCTTTCTCAGATGAGAAAACAGATATTGGGGCTGAGCCCTATATCTTTCAAGTCTACATTCTTGTGGCAGATGATAGAACTCAGATCCCAGAGGGTAAGTATGAAGGAAGAATGAATGAGTCAATCAAATCAGACTGCTTCCTTCAGTTTTCTCCTCTATACAACTTTCCTCACTGTCTTCAATATGGAGAAGTGGTTTATCCTAAAATAGAATCTACTATGTGATCTGCTATGCCATGACAATAGATACATGGTCCACAGGCCAAACAGAAATCTTTACCTAGGCTGCAAACACTACCCAGTTTACAATGCTCTAGTTTGCCTGTATCCCTTTATTCCAAATCCTGGAGTTTCCATCCCTCTGACTACAATTAGTCCAGATTCCTGCCATTCACATCTGGTTACCTCCGTTCTTGTTTCTTTATACTTCGTGTTCCACTTACAAAGCAGCCTAGTAATTTCAGTCCAGATTATATTCCCCCTCTGCTTTCCAGTGTACTTGGCATAAATTCTATGTGTATTACTAGAGTGAGCAAAGTTCTGTACAATCTATCCCCTGCCTGTCTCCACGATCCCCTTCCCTCTTTCCCCCTATTTGAGTCACATAATCCATTTTCATTCCTTCAACTCTCCAAATTGAGTTCAATGTGCTCTTGGTATAGAGTGCCTTTGTTATCCTTGGGGGTACCCTATTCAAGAGAGATCATCAACTCACTTTCTTGTGACACCTGTCATCAGTGCTTTGTATATTGGCTGCCTGTACGTACTCCCCTGGTACTTACCACAGTATCTAGCACATGAAATGAATCACATGTTATTGAAAACATAAACTAAAGGACTTTAGATCTGCCACATGCATTTTAATAACTAGCTTATCCTTTGAGCTGTAAAATGCCTTTACAATGAACTACTTAAGGTTGTGGTTGGGAGAAGTACAGAGACGTTGATACATGAAAACTCACTTTGTAACAGAAATATACAAGTTATTTTTTCCTTACTCAATACTGAGTGTATGTGTACTGACATCCAGTAGCTGAAAGTAAAAATGATGTGTTCTTCAATGTGTGAGAAATATACAGCATACTCACTGACTCATCCAGTTTACGAAGAACAGAAATGTTTCCTACAAGATAGTACTGTTGTTCCCATAACAGCCTTGGAGCAGAAGACGAAATATTTCTGCTATTAGGACCATATTTTCCGAAAAATACAAATGACTCTAAGGGTGACAGACTCAATGGCAATAAAATTAGAAGGTATACTAGCTAAGCAAGCAGGCAGAGAACTGACACATCACAATGCTGTTTTCCACCTCACTGGCATTTTTCAAGATTCGGAGCCATGGCCTTCTCATCATCTTCCTTCCCTTTCAACTAAGCTCCCCAGATTCCCCAGATGTTCCCGACCAAAATATGAGGCATTCACACGGAAAATCAAATGTGAATTTGTGCTGATGTCAATCTTTGGCTTTTGCCTTATGGATTCTTGTAGTAGTCTCTAAAAGAAATGTGTGTGTGTGTGTGTGTGTGTGTGTGTGTATTTGTATACATGCATCTGTCAAAGTGATTTTTAGTGATGTTTCACCTTTAACACTCAAGAAAGGAAAATGAGATATATTTTAAGAAGCATTTTAGTACCTGATACACAAAATATTCCTTACCTCTAATTAACTCAGATGTTTTATGGTTCTGAAGCAATTAATTTTAACTATATAACTTATACCTCATAACCCTCAAAAACTAGGTCGCATAGCACACCTGACATAAATTTTATCTATTGAAAATTTTAGAGAAATGGCTTCTTTCCCCGATTAGTGTGTAGAGCTTTAGTGTTTATATTCTATATATTGGTCCTTGATAGGATGTTAGAACCTTAGACTCCAGTTAATCTAATCTGTGGTATGATTTACAAACTACAAAATCCATCTGTAACTGAATCAAGTTATTCATGGAGTTCCCTTTAAGCTATTGAGTGCATTAAACCTTTTTGATTAGGTTTTAAAAATTATTTTATTTTCTAAAAGGAGATAACCTCCATCAATATAGTCATCCATGTTTCTATACGACCCAACCTTACACATTTCACTATTATTTTTAAAAGTCTAATGTTGCCAGAAATTGTGAGTGTAGCAGTATCAGAGATTTTACAATTAACAATAATACAAGAATAAGTATGCTAATAATCAGGGAATACAACACACATGAACATCATGTAAATATCCTCAGCAGGATTGCTTACCATCATAAGAATCCTGTAGGTACAAGATGAATTTCACATACTCATATGGGTCTCTCTCCTGGTCCATGGCCCTATGACGATATCTGCCCTGGCCACTCTGACCTGCATTTCTTTTTCTTACATAACAGCAAAACTCAATTAGGCATCCCACTAAAGAAAGCCAGATACGAATAAAGTTATGTAGTCTAATGGATTATTTCAAACGATAATAGTCTTCCTTAGTCAAGACATCATTTTAAGGAACACAATTTTCTTTCCATGAATGCTGGTACTCACAGAGATACCATTGTTTTATCTGTACAACAAGGCACTAGCCAGAATATAAAATACAGGTATTTATATAAAACTACTAAAATTAGAGAAATGCTGCTGTAATAAGTGTTTAGGGTAAAGAATAAGACAGGGTGGGGATAATTTTTCAATAAAATAATTTTACTGTTTCTTTAAGAATTTCATATATGCATGTGATATATTTTATTATGTTCATGTCACACTCCCTTAAACTTCTCTCAGATTCAGTGCCACATATCTACTCAGTCTTTCACAACTTTCTGTTCCAAAAAAAAAAATTACAATTTCAATGTGTGATACCCATATCCTTCCGCTAAAGCAACAGTTCTCAGCCCTTTGAGGATAGAACAACTCACTTTTCATAGGAGTCACCTATGACCATGTACATATGAGATATTTACATTACCATTCATAACAGTAGCAAAATTACAGTTATGAAGTAGCAATGAAAATACTTTTTTGGTATTACCACAGTATGAGGAACTGTATTTTAGGGTCTCAGCATTAGGAAGGTTGAGAACCACTGCTAGAGCATGGTCATTCTGCCAGGGACAATCTCCTTAAAGAACACTCCTCATTCTCACCCAGCATCCATCAGGTCTCTCGAGCTCCTCTACTGAGGGTGAGGAATCCTCATCTGAGAGTGAAGGCCCATGAGGTCCTCCCTATTTCTCCAGAGGAAATATAATTTTAATGTTAGTAATGTAGCATTTCAAATTATAGGCCATAAACTTAGATGAATATATTATCAGCAGCTACACTAATATTTTTTCAAAATTTACTAAGCGATAAGAGAGCAAGAAATTGTTCAGTTGAGTATTTATTACTTGGCCCTCAAAGCTCAAAAAATTAAATTAAAAAGAAAACAAAGCCATGTATACATACCTATATCTGCCAATGGAAGATTAAGAATTATCTTCTCAGATACTTCATCCTTTTTTTGATCAGGAACAAGATTTAGAGACGGTTCCCCATAAGATATTTCTGGGAAGAGGAAGAAAGAACAGATTTTGCTTTCTATACTAATACCATTAGGCTACCCTGTGTCCTTACCATATGAGTTTAGTGCTGCCCATGCCATTTATGGCTATAGGTGCCGTGCTTCAAGCAGTTTGCATTACCTCCCAGCAATTACTCCATGTTACAATCCATTCTGGCCACAATTTTCCTGTGCATTATCTCCCTCAAACAGTCAGATCTTTCCCTACCATCCCAGAGACCACAGATGTTGTAATCTTCACCCAGTCTTTTTTCCCTCTAGGAGTCTGGAAAAATAAATCTCAGCTCCTCACCCATAGTGTTGTCTCTAATGTTGATCCAAGAGAGTAAATTTGGTCGAGAAAACCCCACACAGCCATGCTTTCCAGTGACTATTCAATTCTGCCTGGAAGCCTTTCCCTGACTCTGCCCTTTTTCACTCTTCAATGTGAATCCTTCCTCTTTTGTAACTTCCTCACACTTTCAAGTCCAAAGCCCTCGTTACATTTTAATCTTGCCTTTTTATTTTGATGTTAAAAATTCAACACTTCCCCCTGTACCATAAAGAAACACTTATTTTTTTCAATAAAAATGTTTTCATTGATCCGTTTATAAAATAGAATGCCCTCAGTCTAAGAAAAACATGGGGCTACATAAGGAGTTTGGGGGCAGGCTGAGTTATAGAATACTACCTTATCTTTCTGAGAAAGAAAGAAAGGAAGGAAGGAAGGAAGGAAGGAAGGAAGGAAGGAAGGAAGGAAGGAAGACAGGAAGGAAGGAAGGAAGGAAGGAAGAAAGAAAGAAAGAAAGAAAGAAAGAAAGAAAGAAAGAAAGAAAGAAAGAAAGAAAGAAAGGAAGGAAGGAAGAAAGAAAGAGAAAGAAAGAAAGAAAGAAAGAAAGAAAGAAAGAAAGAAAGAAAGAAAGGAAGAAGTAAAGAAGAAGGAAACAAAGAAGGAAAGAAAGAAGAAAGAAGAAAGCCATTGTGGAACCCAATTATTTTGTGTCTTAATTTTTAAAGGAGTTTTTAAATTTACGAATAGTTAGAAATTAAAAATTCAACACATTTAATGTGAAATATAAAATACCAAGAGGCATTACCTATTCCATTGGTATAAGAAAGGGGGAATCAATATAAAAAGAATTCAGAGGACTAGAGATTAGGTCAGTTGGTAAATGCTCACCTGACAATGACAAGGCCTTGCTTTAAATCAAGCATGCAAGCACAGGCACTCAGTCATTCCAAAAGAAGAAAGGAATTTACCCTGCTCAGTGCCATCTTCTGAGACTCTTAACAAGAAGCATGTTTTACTTTTCTGCCAGAGACTTCATCTTAGACACACATCAGAGAAGTGGATAGAGCACAGGGAAGAGTAAGAGCCTTTAGAGGAATCCCACACGGTTTTTATTGACTTAACACTGAAACTAGCGGAGAAGATGATGCAACAGAGGCATAGCTGGACACCAATGAGTTATATGAGGCTAAAAAGAAATAACTCATGAACAATAATCCAGAATGACCCATTTTCCAATAAGCTGCAAGAACTTACTGAACAGTGGCCAAGAAGAGGTGACACATTCTGGGATACAAAAACAACTTTTCCATCTATGCTCAGTACAATCGAAATATTTTCAAATGACTAATAAAGACAGAATAATAACATAATTAAATAGTGGAACAATAATAAAATGATAGCTTTATTTCTAAGCATATAAATTAATATAAGAGAACACAGTAAATATATTCCATTTCTTATGTATCAATAAAGTAGGCACATACTTAATGAAAATTCTATTATTCTGCCTCCTACACAGAATCTACTTAATCTTAAGCATTTGATATTTATCACAAGATGTGTCACTTAGACAAGTTTCAGTGTACCCAAAATTAACACTAAATTTTCTATCAAATGCTAGGAAGGTTCATTTCTGAGTGTATATTGTCATTATACATATTTTTCTGATGTAGAATGGACTGATATGCAAACAAATACTTCCTTGTAGAGAACATTTACAAAGATTTTAAAATATATAAAAATGTTTTCAGATGTGATTCTATAAATTTCATTAAGGCTTCTTAAAGGTGCACGGATGATAGGTTCCATATAAGTGTATGAGTACATTTCCAATGGCTACACCTAGAAAAAAATGTCTCTCCTTCTCTAAGTAACTGTCAATTGCCCAGAGACCCTTTGGAAGAGTTGTGGACACATGAGCCTCTCTCCCTTAACTACTGTTAATTTGTCTCTTAATTCTCAGGGATGTGTTGGGCCTCTTGAAATCCCCCTTATCCAATCTAGAATAGTAGAAATGGAAAGTATCTTGGAGGAGAAAAGGGGATATGAGAGAAGTGGAAGGACAAGAGAAAGCAATGGAGTGTAATATGATCAAAATGTATTATATAAATGAATGAAAATGCCATTGTAAAACTGATTATTACATGCGATTAATATGTGCTCATAAAATATTGAGCTTGCTTATAGTAGGACCAAGCTTATTCTAAAGTAAGAGAAGCAAAGTATGTGCCTACTTTATTGATATGTAAGAAATGGAATACATTTACTGTGTTCTATTAAAATAACTATTATATTATAATATCTATTATATTAGATGACTATGAATGTTATGTCCTAATCCATGTCCTAAATCCACGTATGTTAGAGTCGTGGGAAACTTGTCAGTCACAGATGACTCAGAGATTGGAAATAGAGTAGATGTGTGTTACCAGATAAAACAAGAAATCAGAAACCATGGTATGAATTCAGGTTTCCCAAAAGGTGAAATTTAGAGCATGTGAAATATCAAAATGTTATCCAGCAAAAGGAAATTTGGATATATGGGTGCCTGCCTCAGTATCACCTCTAAGAAAAGGACAAATAAAGCTAGGCTCCCCGAGGAAGTACTAATCAGATATCCACATTCACTTAAATTAGTGTTGCAATACGGACACTGCTTTTGTGATCCTCAACAACTCCAAAATTTATTTCGAAGCAGTTCTTCCTTACCCTGATCTGCAATAAAATGATTATTTTAAAAAACAAGCACATAGATTTCATGCAAATAGATAGTTGCAAATAACAGGATCTCATAGTAAATACAAAATGGCAGTACTTTGAAAAAAAGCAATACTGGTGATAAATCTCTGATAAAGTGAATTGTATCATGAAAAGCACAATATTTTAAAAATATTTTTTATTTTGTGTGTATGAGTGTTTTCCCCCTGCATATATGTCTGTACACCATGTGTGTGCCTGGTACACATACAGGCCACAAGGCAGCATCAGATCCTTTGGACCTGGAGCTACAGAAAATTGTGAGCTGTTGTGTGAGTGTTGGGAATTAAACCCATATCCTCTGCAAAAGCAGCTAGTACTCTTAAGTGATTATCCATATCTCCATACCATAATCATTAATGAAGCAAAACACTAGTTTCAAATATTCTCTTATTACCTGCAGTGGTTTGGAACAGGTTTGATTATGTATCCTTACCCAAAGTTTCATTTAAGAGAAGATATTTGTAGCACATAAATAGCAACTGCCCAGCTCCTAGAATCATTATGTGTTAATCAAATATTGTATGCTACTTTTACTGATGTCAGGGTATTGAATCAAGTATTCTCCACATGCTAGACAAGTTCTATTACTGAGCTAATTCCCCCAGCTACAATTGAAAAACAAAAACTTCAACTTTTTTTCATAGTCAAAATAATGGCTCAAGCTGTCCCTGTTGCCACAGGCCCTACACTTTTTTCTCATTTTTGTGCTTAAAAATAGCTGTGTTCATACTTAGGGCATATGTGTGGCATGTAAACCTTCTCTAAGAAAAGATTTTCCAAGGAAGTTACTAATACCAGACAGAAGCTAAAAGGTGGTAAAGGAAAGATCATCCTGGATTCAGAGCACACACCCAGCGCTTGTGCCTACAAATATCCATGCAGTTTATAGTCAGCCTCTAGAATAGTTTGAATATGCATTTGCTGTCATAAAACCATTGACAGACTTCAAATGATATATCTTGAGGCCTCTTCACAACACAAATCTCAGTACATGATACCTACATTTTTTTTTTCTTTAGTAAAAGTGCTTGCAAGGATAAAAGATGATTTCGTGTGGCTTAGGTTTCCATCTAAGAATGTGTATTGTTATAACATTTGTTGTATTATTGTTTGAAGACCTGTGCTTTTACAGCTGTGCTTTGAAAAGTGAGGTAGTACAGCTTCCCTTTTATGTGATCCACATATAAAGAACATAAACAACAACTAAAAAGACCCTTACCTGAAGAACCATCTTATGGTATTCTTCATAGGTATTAAAAACAGGAACTTTGTTTTGTTCATAAGTTGTTCGTACACTTAACATTTCTTTGCATAAAAGAAATGACAGGGATTATATTAAAATAATTATTGATATTAGATTCCTCGAGCTTACAATTTAGAGAAATACTTTATTATTTTGTATGGAGGTGCTTATGTGTTCCATAGCTCATGTGTACAGGTTCAAAGACAACTTTTGGGGTTGATTCACTTTTTCCATCTTTATATGGGCTCTGTGGATTGAACTCGGGTCATCAGTCTTGCATGTAATGTGCATTTAACTACCGAACCTGTTCTCACAAAGAACTGATGAAATTGCAAACCAAACAACATCTTATAGTGTTTCATTTGGGTCTATCAAAATTCAGGATCCACAATATGGCAGACAAGTTTAAGAACTCTATATAGACCCAAATTACCAGTCCATAGGTAAGAGCTAAAATTGTACTCTTTTCATTTCTGGACAAAGGTCTTTCACTGGAGGATTGTCAACTCTCAACTATTACTGTTCTTCCTCCTGCTCCCCGGTCTGCTCAACCTGCAGCATACCTGATCTTGTTCTCTTCCGGTCCTCACAGCCCTCTACATTGACCTGAATCAGTAAAGGAACTCAGTAATAGCATCCCACCTCAATGCTTTATGTAAAATGAATTAGCTCCTCTACTCAAAAGAAAAAGAGATTTTCCCTTGAGCTGGGTAATTCTGACCTTAAAGAAGGTGTCTCACAGCATGCCCTCAGAGTGCATTCTTGTGGGCTGAGGAGTTCAAGTACCTTCATAAAAGAGGCAATAAGAACAGGGTTTGTGAAGAATTAGCACAATAGGATGAAGAGTGCTGGCAACTATAGCCCTTTTGAAGAGGGTTGAAGAAGAAATGCAATGCAATATGAGGGAATAGACATGGCCTAGAAAATATTTTGAGAAGTTTAGCCACAAAGAGGGAATAGAATCAGGGAAAGTTCTAGAGGAATAATGAAGTTAAAAAAAATAGTTGTTGCCGGGCGGTGGTGGCACACGCCTTTAATCCCAGTACTTGGGAGACAGAGGCAGGAGGATTTCTGAGTTCGAGGCTAGCCTGGTCTACAAAGTGAGTTCCAGGACAGCCAGGGCTACACAGAGAAACCCTGTCTAAAAAAGAAAAAAAAATAATTGTTTCACCTAAGATTAGGAGAGTATGACTATATGTTTGTGGGCATAAAGCCATCACCTGTCCTTAGCCAAATGTGTTCCATGATATAAGCATTGACTTACAAGTCCACATAGACATTAGTCTTGTCCGTTTATGCTTCTAGTAAGTTCTATTTTTATAAAAGTCTCAGGAATATTTTACACATTGAATATATGTCTTCCACCAAAAGCCTTGTAAGTGGAGAAAAACAAACCATGTATGTAGCCAATGATATGTCAATGGCTTCTCCAACCAATTCTCTCTCTCCTAAGCCACTTGAAGCATGGTAAGGAGTCTGATGCTCTCAGGTCAGCAATGGTACAAGAAAGAAATGGATTTAAGTCAAACCATTTGGAGAAGGTGCAGAGGCAATAGCAGCCTCACATCTTGTGGATCATGCTCTAAGTCTCTTTTTGGATGGTCCATATCCAAATTTATTCATCAGTTTCTGTGGTTTCTTCAGCAAATTGCGACGATCTTCATGGGTTGTCTTGGTGTGAAAATAAGAGGCATCCCTAATTAACAGAGAAATAAAAGTGAGCTTTATGTATGGCAAAGCTGAGGCTAATTATTTATATTGTGCCCCAATAGGTAGAATAAGATGAAAGAAATACAGAACTTTTCATTAATTAAACATTCAAAGACTTCATTACACACCATAACTACTGTGGCAGGATATGTCAAAAATGGCATTAATCTCAATACTCAAGTGGAATGGCAGGAGGATTGTGGATATGATGCAAGTCTTAGGCTAAATATGAGCTAGTCTCCAAAATAAATAATACATGAACAAGCAAACAAATAAGTTCTATTTCTATTAAAACAATTAAATGAAAATCAGTGTTTCCACCATTTGACTGTGAGTCTGTTAAAAGTAGAGATCAATCCTTTCCCATGTCTTCCCAGTATAGTCCATACAGTGTCTGGTACTGTTGTTTAGCAATCACTTAAATTAAACCTGAATTAGCTTGAGTAAAATGACAAGGCTTTGCTTCCATTCTGTTCTCACATGCTTTAATAGTAATTCTGACTTGGCCTTCCAATGAAATTGGTCTGTGAGAGTAGAAAACCCAAGGAAGAGACCAAATACCCTTGAGAGAAACAAGCTTCCCTGAGGAAGTTTACTTGTCTAGATCTGAAATAACAACAGAGGCCAGTGCAGAAAGCTTTCTCAACTGCATTATGAATTCCTACCTCGTCACTTTTTGTTCTGAATTTCTCTCCATTTTTTCAGTCAGGTAAAGGTGAATTCTAAAACCAAATAAGAACAATATTTTACTAAGTATACATCTTTCTACAATCTATAACATCTACCTGCTGTAGCCCTCTTATATCTACTTAACTATATGCCTGATAAGTATCCTATGTCTATTTTTGCATGTATCCTGTAGTTATCTTATATCTATCTTCAATCAACAGATCTCCTACACTGCAGCTATTCTGAGTCTTATCTTCCATTTATGGATCATCTATCCCCTAGCTCTCATGGTCCCTTGTTCCATCTAGGAATAATCTATGCTCTAGATACCTTGTATCTATCCCTCTTATATTGCCTCTACTTATCATGTGATTGACTTTCACCTACCAATAGTTCTCCTGTGTCTACATTATCTCTATTATCTACCAAGAATCAGTCTTCTATCTTCTACGCACCCTATGTCTATCACCAATATGTCTATTGCCTATCCTCTTACCAATCTTCTATATGCCTTTGATCCAACTATCATTTATTCCCTAGTAATCCTAACATGTGTCTATTTTCCATCTATTAATTATCTATGTTCCAGGTATCCTGTGTCTATCTATGCAATAGACCTCCTTTTTCTCTACTATCTATCCTTTCTCTTCTTCTCACTGTGCTGCATCTACCATCAATTCTTTAACCAAATTCTCTTTATTTTACTATCAGCTATCCTCTAGCTATCCTGAGTCTCTAGACAAGTCATTCATACTTTTAACTACCAGAAATCTCTAATCTCTGCTATCTGTTTGTCTGGCTGTCTCTCTTTCTACCTACCAACCTATCTTCCTATCTATCATCAATCCTTTCACTTTCCTGTCTCTGTTGCACATCTATCATCTATCATCTTGCTATCCTGTGACTCTCCCATCTGCCTATCATCTATCCTCTAGCTAGCCTGTCTATATATAGCATCCATGAATCCTTTATCTTCTACTTCTCCTACATCCTGTCTGTCGGTCTGGCTGTCTGTCTGGCTGGCTGGCTGGCTGGCTGACTGGCTATATCTGTGTAACTATCTATGTGTCTGTCTGCCTATAATCTGTCTTTCTACCTACCAACATATCTTCCTATCTATCAACAATTCTTTCACTTTCCTGTCTCTGTTGTACATCTATCATCTATCATCTTGCTATCCTGTGACTCTCCCATCTGTCTATCATCTATCCTCTAGCTAGCCTGTCTATATATAGCATCCATGGATCCTTTATCTTCTACTTCTCCTACATCCTGTCTGTCTGTCTGTCTGTCTGTCTGTCTGTCTGTCTGTCTGTCTGGCTATATCTATGTATCTAGGTATGTGTCTATCTGCCTATAATCTGTCTGTCTGTCTGCCAACCTACCTACCTACCTATCTGTCTGTCTGTCTGTCTGTCTGTCTGTCTGTCTGTCTGTCTGTCTGTCTATCTATCATCTAGCTATTTTTCTATCTATCTATCTATCTATCTATCTATCTATCTATCTATCTATCTATCTATCTATCTATCATCTATCTATCTATCTATCTATCTATCTATCTATCTATCTATCTATCTATCTATCTATCTATCTATCATCTATCTATCTATCTATCTATCTATCTATCTATCTATCTATCTATCTATCTATCTATCTATCTATTTATCATCTATCTACCTATCTACGTACCAACCTATGTATCTACCTGTTATCAATCCTCTCGCTTTCCTGTCTCTGTCTTACATCTCTTTCTCATCTATCCTCTAGCTATCCTGTGCCTCTCCCATCTATTTTTCCTCTATCCTCTAGCTAGCCTGTGTCTCTTTACCATCCATGCATCACTTATCATCTAGCTATCCTGAATCTCGGTGATGTCTATCTACCATCTATCAGCTAGCTATCCTGTGTATCTATACCATCCATGAATCATTTATCTTCTATTTCCCCTGCATCCTGTTTATCTATCTGTTTGTCTATCATCTTTCTTTCTTTCTTTCTTTCTTTCTTTCTTTCTTTCTTTCTTTCTTTCTTTCTTTCTTTCTTTCTTTCTTTCTTCCTTCCTTCCTTCCTTCCTTCCTTCCTGTCTGTCTGTCTGTCTGTCTGTCTGTCTGTCTGTCTGTCTGTCTTTCTTTCTTTCTTTCTTTCTTTCTTTCTTTCTTTCTTTCTTTCTTTCTTTCTTTCTTTCTTTCTTTCTTTCTTTCTTTCTTTCTTTCTCTCTTTTTTCCTTCTGTCTACCAACCTATGTACCTATCTATCATCAATCCTCTCACTTTCTTGTCTGTCTTACATCTCTTTATCATCTAACTTCTAGCTATCCTGTGTCTCTCCCATCTCTCTGTCATCTATCCTCTAGCTAGCCCGTGTCACTTTCCCATCAATGCATCACTTATCGTCTAACTATGCTGAATATCTGTGATATTTATCTATCATCCATCGTCTAACTATCCTATGTATCTATATCATCCATGATTCATTTATCTTCTACTTCCCCTGAATCCTGTCTGTCTGTCTGTCTGTCTCTCTGTCTATCTATACTTCTACATTTCTAAGGGGAGGAGAGTCAAGTGTCTGGCAGCTTCAAGTTAAGTGAGAGTCGTCAGCTTGGGTGGAAAACATGGAGCATAGATGTACAGTGGTGGGAAATATGATGCTGCCTGCATTCTCTTTGTCTCCCTCACTGTGGGTCATGTTTTTAATCTGTATAGGGGCATGTTATTCACCCAGGGAATATCTATCTTGGAATCCATGATGCCTGATCTGTGTCATTCCTGTCTAAGTTTGAAGACACAGGGCTGAGCCTAGAGGTCCTGTTCCATTCCCTTCAAGTGCAGACAAAGAGAAGGAAATTGCTCTTCATGGAAGATACACTACCCCAAGATGTGAACACTTTTTGGTGGTGGGCAGTCAAAACCCTGGCATAGACCATCTTACAAGAAGATTGGGTCTCTCCACTGAGATTAACAGAGGCATACCTTCCCATAATCTGAGCTTGGCGTGCTCAAGGGACTCTTTGTTTCATAGATCACACTCCCTACCTTGCTACTGCCTTGCTGAGAGGTACTCATGCACCAGGGTGGCATGCTGGACACATTAGTGCCAGTGCTGCTACCTCTTTGACTTCTGCCTCTGTTCTGCTCCCCGGAGCCTCTCTATGTTCTGACCAGGAGTCCCTAAGTCCCTGACATGGTATTGACCCAAGAAGTAAGACCCCACCTTAATCCAAAGGACCCCATGGCAGTGAGCATGAACACCCACACTCTCGCCTGACCTTTAGAGACTATGTCGACCAATGATGCCATTCTGATCCTAAATTCAGGTTACAATGGAACCAGAGGCCAGCCACTTGCAGAAACTTTCTCCCCTATATGGTGTAAACATGGCAACTCACATCAACAGTACTTAAACTCAGGAATGCTGCAAGCCAAAGGACACTCTGAAGGTGGCGATCGATCGATCTATCTATCTATCCATCATCTATCTATCTATCTATCTATCTATCTATCTATCTATCTATCATCTATCTATCTATCTATCTATCTATCTATCTATCTATCTATCTATCTATCATCTATCTATCTATCTTTCTATCATCTATCTATCTATCTATCTATCTATCTATCTATCTATCTATCTATATATCATCTATCTACCTCACATCTATCATTTATCTATCTCTCATCTACCACCTGTCTTTCTGTCTGTCTGTCTACAATCCTCGAGCTCTCCTCTGTATGTCTTCCATCGATCATTAATATACTAGATATCCTGTGTCTGTCTTCCATCTATGTTTCATATATCCTCTAGCTATCCTGTGTCTGTCTTTTATATATCTATCATCTGTCTCCTAAACAACCTGTGTCTCTCTGCCATGTATCTATCGTCTATACTGTAGTTGTCCCGTGTCTGTCTACAATCCATGTATCACTTATCCTCTGGCTACCACATATCTTTCTTCCATCTATCCTTAACTTCTAGCTCTCCTGGAGTCTCCCTTTCATATAATTACCCTCTTTCTTTTACTTGTCATTTGTCTATCTCTTATTTATCTATCATGTATACTCTAGAAGCTAGATTGTATCTATTTTGTCTGTCTTCCAACAATCTGTCATCTTCTAGTTTTACTATGTCTCTATTCTACCTATTTCCTTTCATCTATCGTGCATCTATGATCTATGTCCCATATCTCCATTCATTTAGCATCTTTCCTCTATTTCATATATATATATATATATATATATATATATATATATATATATATATATATACATACATATAGCTTTGCTCTCTTTTATACCCTCTACATATTATGTATCTATTCTCAAATTTCTTGACCCTTTATCCCATATCTCTCCTCTATCATATATCTAATGTTCAACTTTCTTCTTTCTCTTATACCGCTACTCTTCAATTTATCATCTATTATCTAATTCTTTGTATTCTATAATCTATACTTTGTCATCTATTATTTATAACCTATCATCTTTTTAAACCCATGACCTATAATTTATCAGCTATTTTTCATCATCCTTCATGGTTTCTTTCGTACTATATAACCCTCATGATTAAACTTGTCGGTATTTAAAAACACAACTAGTCTGGTCCTTTATGTCAATTGAAAGCATGAGGGTACCAGAGATTATAAACTGTGGTATAAATAGTATTACTCAAGAAAAGGAATGCTATTTCATGAAGATCAAGTTAGACAGCTAAGTTTAAACTTCTCAGATAGTTAACTATATAACCTTATACTAACAACTGATACAACTGAAATATAAAATTATCACATCCATAATTTACTGTTGGTGAGTTCATCATTCCTATTTCAATGATTGGGACTAGATTAAACAGGAAATACCTCAGGATTTTGCCATTACAGCAGAGCTCCAACTTATTCAACCTTATCTTACCACCCACTTGAGGTCAAATGATCTTATGTTTATTGTATCCTCGCAACTATAGAATGACATTGGTTTAGAACATAAGACTCACTCACACTAATTGGTTCTAAAAGGCAAGACTGTGATTGGTCAGAACACAAGTTTAAGTGGCTGTGGTTGTTCTTAAGAGCCAGATTGCGATTGGTAAAATATAAAGTTAAATGACTATTATTGGTCCTAAGAGTCAACATTGTGATTTGTCTAAACATACTCCTTAGTCAATGTGATTGGTAGGTAGTGGCAAGGCTGTGATTGGCCTACAATATAAGCCTTAAAGACTGTTACTGGTTCTACAAGGCAGAGTAGTTGGTCTCAATGTGTCTGTAGGAAGACATTTACCAGTTTCTGCCTTTCCTTTCCTGGTTTGTACCACCAGTCCCTATAAAAGTTTTCTCTTAAGAATTCCTATAAATATATCTATATCTGTATATATCATTACTTTTACTTTACATAAATGTTTTGCCCAAATGTGTATATGTATACCATGGTCATGTTTGATACCTGTGGATGTCAGAAATATATGTTGTATCTCCTGCAATTTGAGTTACAAATAGTTGTAAGCCATTAAATAGGTTCTGGGAACCAAGTCTAAATCAGATACTGGAGCAACAAGTGTTCCAAATCACAGATCCATTTCTCCATCCCCCTCAAGTGAAATTTTCTTGCCTCCTCCTCAGAATATGAGCTAAGATGGTAACTCAGGAATAAGTCATCAGAGGACGGATAGGAACAGAAGCTGCAGTGGAGCAGCAGTGGCCGATGAGCTATCAGCAGACTGATCTATGAAAGCTGAAAAGAACAATAGCTGAACAGGTCAAGAGTGACTATGGCAGAAAGAAGGACAGAAGAAGAGCAGCAACAGGAGCTGTAATAGACTTGAGGCAGAAGAAATGTTCCCATTCTTCAGCGAAGAGCTTTAATGCTGCTTTGTGTTCATAGCTAAGAAATCCCCTACTTCCTTTGTATATATAAGACCTAGAAAACTGGCTGCTTCGGTAGGCTGAGATATTACAATTTCCAAGCCTGCCTTAGAGCTGCAAGTCTAACCACAGAGGAAGACTAAAGATACTCTGCTTCCTAGGCTCATACAATAACTGTAACCCTTATTGGGTTAAGGGTCTCAATATCAGAGTCCTGTGCAAGAAATGCAGTCCTAGAGGGTGTCACCTCCTGTCCCTCAGATTACTGTGGATATTTTAATTTTTAAATTTTTGTTTTATTTATTTGCTTTGACCTAGAATGTGAATGCCATTTGAAATAGAATTAGAATGTGAATGGCCCCTCAAATCAAAATTAAACCTTAAGCTCCAGATCCTCCTGCCTCCAGCACCCAAATGTTGGGATTAGAGGTCTCTGCCATCATATACAATTTCTGCATGGCTGAGATGGAACCCAAATGAATAACAGCACCAGCCCAATATTTTATGACTAATTCATGAATTTTTCACCATTCATGTAGCTATGGAAAACAGCCCCAATTCCCCACAATAATTATAGAATAAAGAGTATAATACAGAATGCTTCTTTACTTACTATATATCAAGTGTTGTTATAAAGCTCCAGTATTCATGCTGGTAGAAAACAATGAAGACATGTAAATATAATGTAACAGAAGTGAAAACATAGTAAGAGAGCTATATATAAAATATATTTTTATTTATAATAAAAAGGATTATAATTCTGATGCTTATGCCATTAAAAGAAAGTCAAATATCTAATTACTATTGTTCTATATCCTAGAGTAATCAGGCTTCCTATAGAAATAATTTACTGTGAAATCACAGTACTATAACACATTTCTTTCCCAAACAGTGGACAATAATCTGTGGTCTCAAATTTATCACTGAAGATACATGTAAGTGTCAAAATTGTCAACAGTGCAAATAATTCTCTTTAAGAATGGGCTGGTTTTGTTCTCATTTAATTTATTTATTTGTTCGTTTGTTTGTTGGCAATGCTGGGAACAAAACCCAGGGCCTTGTATATGACTGGCAAATGTTTCTCCAAAGTTTCATATTCAACCCTTTGTTCTTACTGACTTTAAAATGACCTTTTTTTTTAAATTTTATTTTCTAAGTTTTTTTTTATATACATTCAAAATCATTTCCCCTTTCCCGTTTCCTCCCTCCCCGAAAGTCCCATAAGCCCTCTTCCCTCCCTCTTTTCCCCATTCACCCCCCTCTCGCTTCTCTGTCCTGGCGTTGCCCTACATCCAGTCTTTCCAGGACCAGGGGTCTCTCCTTCCATCTTCTTAGAAATCTATTGATATGCGAATTATGTCTAGGGTATTCCGAGATTCTGGGTTAATACCCCCTTATCAGTGACTGCATACCATGTGTGTTCTTTTATGATTGGGTTACCTCACTAAGGATGATATTTTCAAGTTCTGACCTTTTGCCTAGGATTTTCATGAATTCATTGTTTTTAATTGCAGAGTAGTATTCCATTGTGTAAATATACCACATCTTCTGAATCCATTCTTCCGTTGAGGGACATCTGGGTTCTTTCCAGGTTCTGGCTATTATAAATAATGCTGCTATGAACATAGTGGAGCATGTGTCCTTATTGCATTCAGGGAAAGCCTCTGGGTATATGCCCTGGAGTGGTATAGCTGGATCCTCTGGGATTGTCACGTCCAGTTTTCTGAGGAACCGCCAGACTGCTTTCCAGAGTGGTTTTACCATCTTGCAATCCCACCAGCAGTGGAGGAGTGTTCCTATTTCTCCACATCCGCGCCAACAACTGCTGTCTCCTGTGTTTTTTATCTTAGCCATTCTGACTGTTGTGAGATGGAACTTATATAGGGGCTCTGTTGTTAAAGTGTTTGCCATGTGTGAGCCTGAGGACCTAAGTTCATATTCCAACACCAACATGAAAGAGCCAGGTATGAAGATCTGCATCCTTAATCCTTGCGCTGCACTAAGGTCTTGGTTGATACATGAATATTATTGGCCAACCTCGACAATTAGTGAGCTCTAGATAGATTCTGGATAGATTCTAGGATAGATCAGAGATAGATTCTGTCTGAAAAAAGTAAGGTGGAGAGTAATTGAGGAAGAATCATCTTTGGACCCCATTCATTTCTGTACACGTGTGCATGTACATAAAAATGCACACATAGATACATACTTACAAAAGAAGTGAAAACATAAACTGTACATATCCATATTTACAGATAGATATAGTTTTACTTTTTAAACAGCATTGAACTATATTTAATTCATTATTGACTTTCTGCAGTAGAGAATCACATGTACGTTTCCCATTATGCCAATGGTGTGAATGTTTGCAATAAGGTTCAAAGTCAAAAGTAACATTAAAATTAATGTGTTTCAAACATAGTTTGCCTCTATATCCTGACTCCATGACAATATCAACCATCTCTAAAACAAGTAATCTGCTGATCACATCTGAGCTCCTACCACTAACATTCCAGACACACAGAGCAAGGGCATAGAACTTTGTTTTGTTTTTGGATTTGTACATGCTTATATAAAAGACGTATAAATTTGGTAATTCAAACAATTTTTGGTTGTTGTACAATTGAGGAAAACATACAAAACCTTCTTTTATTTCTTTTTTTTAAAAATTTTTTGAACCTATAGGATACATTCTTATTAGTATATTATTTTTATTTTTATTAAATATTTGCATTTTTACATTTCAATTGTCAACCCCTTTTCCCATTACCTCACCAAAAGCCCCCTATCTATCCCCCTCCCCCTGCTGACCCCCCCCCCCATTTTCCTGACTTGCATTCCCCTATTCTGGGAAATTGAACCTTCATAGGACCAATGGCCTCTCCTCTCATTTATGTCTAAAATGTTCATCTTCTGCTATATAATGTATCTGGAGCCAAGGGTCCCTCCATGTGTACTGTTTGGTTGGTGGTTTAGTCCCTGAGAGCTCTGGGGTTACTGGTTGGTACCTATTATTGTTCCTCCTGTGGGGCTGCGAAACTCTCCTTGGGTCCTCTCTCTGGCTGCTCCATTGAGGAGCCTATTCTCAGTCTACTGGTTGACTTTGAGCCATGGGTGTTTTGATCCACTTTCCAATAAGGATCAAAATATCTACACTTTGGTCTTCCTTCATCGTGAGCTTCATGTGGTCTGTGAGTTGTATCTTGGGTATTCCTAGCTTTTGGGCTAATATCCACTTATCAGCGATACCATACCATGTGTATTCTTTTGTGACTATGTTACCTCACTCAGGATGATAGATTCTAGCTCCATCCATTTGCCTAAGAATTTCATTAATTCATTGTATTTAATAGCTGATTAGTACTCCATTGGGTATACATACCACATGAGCTAGAGAGATGGCTCAGCCATTGAGAGTGCTTGCTGCCCTTACAAAGTTTGATGCCCAGAATCCTCATCAAACAGAGTCCAACCTTCTGTAAATCCAGATCCTGTGGTGAACAATGTTCTTTCTGTTGGCCATGGCGATCCCCTTCAATGGTACCCACAAACCCCCTATATATCCACCCTGAAAAAATCATTAAAACAAAACGAAGAGGATTAGAGAATAATTACTATGCAAATGCCTTTATTTGGTCTACTAAATTGCTACCAGATTACATCACTTTTCAGAGTTAGAAAACATAATGGTCTTGACAACCATAAGAAAGAGCTTGACAGAGCACGAGTACATCAAGCCTGCCATACATACTTTCCGATTTTTGTGACCTCATCTCCTCGTCATAGGTGAAAAACATAAACATCTATTGTACACTTTAGCATTCTTTGCTTATCGTAATCCCACCTAAATTGTGAGCCCCTCCCTCCTCAAAAGTGTCATATTCACAGCATTTTAGACTGAAAAGTAGTTTTGTGGTAAAGATTTCCAAACAAAGAAGTATGTACTGGAATGACTTATTGAAGACAAAAATATTTCATTTCTTTTGAGTCTGGTGTGAGGAGGAAACGCCACCTTAGGGTCCACTTTCCTCCACCTATAATTAATGCTCTTGTATGTTGTACTTACAGGAAGACCACTTTTAAAAAAGTAGCAAATCAGCAGACGTGTTGGATGTAATCAAAATATTCTTTAATGTACAAAAAATAAACATGTAGAAAGAATACTGTAGAAAGATACTGATTTTAAGAATAAAAGAATGAGAAAAGCTTCTAGAACATTCTGCACAGCAAGTTACTTCAGCGGATTTTCAGCACTACAATGTAAGCAAAGAATATTCATCTCCACACAGCATAAGATCACGGTTCTCCAGAAAGAGCTGCTAGAACATGGAAAGCCAAAGGACGAGCTAATAATATTCCTATCTACACATGTAGGCAAGTCTCAAGAGATGAAAATCCCAGGAAGGAAAAGCTACATAGTTAATACAAAGCAAGCTGGAATGTCAAGGGCAGCATTCTAGAAGGAGAGAGCAAAAGGGTGGCTGTGAGCACGTTCAGGTGTGCTGAGGAGATCCAGCTCTATGGGTTGGCTCTATTGAGATTGGCTATTTTATACTCTCTTCATCCCTCTTCCCATCAAATAGGCAAACATGGTCATGACCATCTTTGGGTTTACCTCCACAAGTTCTTTGGGGAGAGCATATACTCTAGCTCTGATTCTTCTAGCCATAGACACTGCATACCTAGTTTCTGAGGAAACAAATATCAACATGAATTTTTTTTTCATCAAGAACACCTTTGGACCCATTTTTAAAAAGAGGATTAATTTATTTTATTTTAAGCATTTTTTAGTGTTTTGCCTTCAGGTACGTCTGTGTTAGGGGGTTGTATCTCCTAAAACTGAAGTTATGCACAGTTGTGAGCTGCCCTGAGTGTACTGGGACCTGAGCCTAGGTCTTCGAGAACAGCCAATGCTCTTAAACACTGATCCATCTCTCCAGCCCAAGGACAGTATTTAAGTGATGTACTTCCTCTTTATAACAAGATAGCTGTGATGCAAATTTCCCTATTGAATGTATAACTCAGAGACCTGGCCATGCTGGCACATGCTCATAATCTTGTAATCACAGTACTCTTGGGGTACAAGGTGAGGCCAAAATTCCTTGTAAATTTGAAAGCAGTAAGAAGTCCACAGTGACACTGTCTCAGAAAACGTAAAATAAAAATTAATTACTTCACATTTGTATTCTGCTTAAATTTTTTGAATTGATTTTTAACTTATACTAAACCACAACGTGAAATTTATTTTATGTGTGTTCCTGAGGACTGAAGAGTTCAGAAGAGGGTATTACCTTTACTGGAAGTGGACGTGCCACCATGCGGGTTCTTGGGAACATTACACAGGAAGTCTATAAGAGAAACAAGTGCTCGTTTCTCCAACCCCAATTTATACTTAGTTTTTCCAGTTCTTTTTTTTGGATTTTATTTACTCATTTCTTCCCTATATGAAATGAAAAGTAAGCTTGAAGCACCAAGTTCATACAAAAAAGAAATTTTTATCCAGTAGCATACGCCTTTAATTCCAGCGCTCCTGAAGAAGAGGCTGGGGTATCTCTCAGTCTGAGAGGCCAGCCTGGTCTACAGACAGTCAGAGAAACTCTTTCTTGAACAAGCAAACAAATAAACAACCACCCTATCCTGACCAGAAAAAAAAGTGTGTGTTGTGTGTGTGTGTGTGTGTGTGTGTGTGTGTGTAATTAGCTAGGTTGACTGTATAATGAAATATGAAATTCTCTGCAGTGTAATAAATTAACAAATTCTTAAAACATTGGTGAACCTTTGAACCTTCTAAGGTAAAATGTCACCTCTAACAAGGGGGAGAGCTCGACTTAGAGTGGATCTTCCTGGCAGGAACACCAGTGTTCTGTGTATGAGCCCAAGTGACCATGCATGGTTGCCCTTACATGGTGTGATTGTGCTTCTCAACTTCTGTAAGAGTCCCACTATCCAAAGGTCACGCAGCATGGTTGGATGGCATCAATGCAAGCCACAACTGACAAACTGGAAATGATTGTCTTGTCCTATTATGAAAAAGGGAAGAAGCATAAGATTTCCATTATTTCCAAGTGATGATGTCCTTCTTCATGATAGCATGAACAAAGAAAGGAAAACTTTGTCACAAGCACAACATTAATAACTTATATTGAGAAAACCCAGGTTGTCATAAAAATACCTGATATTATCTAGCAAACATAACAAATAAAAATCAGTATTCTAACACCTTCAGTTTCCCTGGCCTGAGCCCCAAGTTCCATGGGAGATGAAAATTAGGGATAATGAAAGAAAATACTGGTCTCCTTACCTGGCCACACAGGTTGGAGGGACACTAGGCTCTCCTTTCTTCCTCCAAAGTCCCCAAGTCACTCTCACATGTGGATCCTTCTTTCTGTGATCCCATAAACACGGACGTACCTACCTGTGCCAGGGCTAGCCACACGTGCAGCTCACAGTTCTCTGAAGACTTTCAAGTGGACCCATGACGCCGGGCACCTTGACACAAAGCAAAATATGCAATTCTCACTTGTACCCCCAGGAGGCCTGCAGCTCATCCCTTCCCCTGACCACCTACCTCCTCCTAGGTTACTTCACACCAAGGTCCTCTGGTGGCCCCACTGGAAAATCACAAGGTGCTATCAAACATACTCTCCATGGGATCACTACCACTGGGTCATAACAACTGGCTGGAAACCTACATATCCACCAAACTACCTACCTACCTTTCTACTTATCTACCTACCTACCTACCTACCTACCTACCTACCTACCTACCTAATCAACTCCTAGTAAGATCTGCCTCTGGCTCACCAATATATACAGTTGCAGGGACACTTTCCAGGGCAGATGGGCCTCTCAGTATACCAGATGTTGTATTCTTTAGCCATGTGGGAAACACTTTTCATTCTCCACCATCAAGCCCTTCTGTCATGAACACTGAGCCTCTCCAGAGGATCACCCCTGCACTGCTGAAATCCTAAGTCACAGCTGGTGGAGGAAGACCCCTCGAAATGCCTCCACGAGACAAGCCTGCCCTTGCTTTCCTATTTCCATTCCCTGCCAAGTTTCGTGGAGACCTCGTCTCTGATTCAACCAGGAGAGCTTTCTCTTTCCAGACCGGACTGCTCTGGCTTCTCAGAGGAGCAAGACCTGCAATCCCAAGGAACGACCTGTCCCGCCACCCTCCTTATGATTGATAAGCAATTGTCTCTTCCACCAAAACAGTAGTGCCACTGGGAACAAATACCCTGCCGTACCCATTGGACCTTTCTATAATTTGTCCCCACTGGAGCTATGTCCACTGGATATGAACAGCCTTAATGGTTTCACCCACATGCAAACCTGTCCTTCTCAGACAATAATGCGTTCAACACCATAAAGACTGCTATAACCTGGGCCCAAACTGGACCCTCTTCATGTTTCCCAGGGATGTAGGGGCCTGAACAGGGGACATACAGTGAATAGATGCAGAGACACATAGTTGTGCACACGGGCACACACACACACACACACACACACACACACACATAAAGAGACAGAGAGACACAGGGCCAGAGGCAGAGCCAGAGCCTGAGAAATACTCTGGTCTCCCTGGCTTCTAGGATCCTAGGCTGTGCATCAGGGAATTCCAGAACCATCTCGATTTCAGAAATCCCTGGTCATGGCATGGAAGGCCATGTCATTGCAGCCTTCATCCTGGCTCATCTGCCTGGATGTTAGAGAAGGGCGGGTTGTCAGGAGAAGGCCCGAGTTTCCTACCTGCCTGGGAATCGAGCATGGCAGTAATGTAGCCTTCAAAGGGCCTGGCCAGAATGGTATGGTGGAAGCCCGGCCTGTTTGGACACCCTTGGGAATACAACATACTCTGATTGTTTCTACTCAGGTTCACAGCGAGCCAGGACACTGCCTAGACGCTGCCTAGGCTCCTCACCAACTTGGGGCACACAGTGAGTTTGCCTGCATTAGATGATGGTGGAGAATCCCAGACCATTGAAGGTTTCTTGGCCCTTGGGTGTTTTCCAGACAGGCTTGGAACCCTGATCCCGATCTGCAGAATGGCTCAAGGAGAGAGCCTTTTCCAAAAGAAAGGAAGGGAAACCCAGAGATAAGCACCAACAATGCCAACTGATTGTCTGCATGGGCGCTCTCCCTCCACCCTTCCAGAGGCGAAAAAAAACACCAACCTGCACCAACCAGCAGCCAACATGGCAGCTAAGCGCTAATGTTTCCCAGAGAACCAAGATGGGCTGCATAGCCAGCTACTGGGGATGCTTAAGGAATGTTTTTGTATGTTGTTGGCTGGGAGAAGGGCGGCTATGCATGTGTGTGTATGTCTGTGTTTGTGTGTGTATGTGTGTGTGTGTGTGTATGTGTGTGTGAGCCATGGGTGTTTTGATCCACTTTCCAATAAGGATCAAAATATCTACACTTTGGTCTTCCTTCGTCTTGAGCTTCATATGGTCTGTGAGTTGTATCTTTGGTATTCCTTGCTTGTCCTTGCCTCAAAAGTGCTGATATTAAAGGCATGCACCTCCATTGCCTGCCTCTGACATTCTGAAGGTACCAACCTGCTGGCCTGAGACTCTTAAGACACCAAGCTACAGAGCTGACTCTATTAAGGTACCAAATTAAGCTCAATCTCTTATGGTATCAAGATGAAGGTCTGTCTTTCTTAAGTTGCCAAAATACTGCACTGACTCTCTGAAATCAACAAGCTGTTGTCCTGATTCTCCTAATCTTCCAAGCTGCCGGGCTGACTCTTCAGATCCAAACTTCTGAGTTGCCTCTCTAAAAGTATCACAATGTTGAGTTGATCCTTTCTTTCCTTTCTTTTTAATTTTTGATTTTTTGGTTTTTTGAGACCGGTTTTCTCTGTGTAACCCTGGCTCTACTGGAATACACTCTGCAGACCAGGCTTGACTTGAAGTCAGAAATCTGCCTGCTTCTGTCTAACAAGTGCTGGAATATTTTTTTTCTTTTGAATATATTCTTTATTTACATTTCATATGGTTTCCCCTTTCCTGGAAGCCCCCCATCCCTGAAAGTTCCATAAGACCACTTCCCTCCCCCTGTTCCCCAATCAACCCATTCCTGCTTCCCTGTCCTGGTCTTCGCCTACACTCCTACACTGAGCCTTTCCAGGACCAGGGGCCCCTCCTTCCTTCTTCATGGGCATCATTTGATATGTGAATTGTTTCTTGGGTATTTCAAGCTTCTGGGCCAATATCTGCTTATCACTGAGTGCATACCATTTGTCAAGCTACGGGCCTGAATCTCTAAAGCTAACAAGCAACTGGGCTGACACTCTTAAGGTACCAAGGTACTGAGCTGATGCTCTTAAGGTATGGAGCTGCTGGGATGACTCTCTTAAGGTACCAAACTGCTGAATTGACCCTTTGAAGGCACCAAACTGCTGGCCTGACACTCTTAAGGTATCAAACTGTTGGAAAGACTCACTGAAGGCACCAAGATGATGAGCTGATTCTCTTAGGGTTCCAAGCTGCTTACCTGAATCTCTTAAGGTACCAAGCTACTGAGCTGATACTCTTCTGGGTCCAAGCTGCTGAGATGAGTCTCTTTCTTTTTACATTTTTAATTTTTATTTTTGGGGTTTTTTTTGAGACAGGGTTTCACCTGGTAATAATGGAAATCTTATGCTTTTTCCCTTTTTCATAATAGGACAAGACAATCATTTCCAGTTTGTCAGTTGTGGGTTTAATTGATGCCATCCAACCATGCTGCATGACCTTTGGATAGTGGGAATCTTACAGAAGTTGAGAAGCACAATCACACCAAGTAAGGGCAACCATGCATGGTCACTTGGGCTCATACAAAGAACACTGGTGTTCCTGCCAGGAAGATCCACTCAAAGTCGAGCTCTCCCCCTTGTTGGTGGTGACATTTTACCTTAGAAGGTAAAATGATTCTCTTAATATACCAAGGTACTGTGCTGACACTCAGAAGGCACCAAGCTGCTGGGCTGACTCTCTTAAGGTACCAAGCTGCTGAACTGACTCTATCTTTCTATTTCTCAAATACTTAATTTTTTTTTGATATTTTGAGTCTTTGTTTCTCTGTGTAGCCTTGGCTATCCTGAAACTCACTTTGTAGAACAGGCTGGCTTCAAATTCAGAAATCTGCCTGCCTCTCCCTCCCATTACTGGGATAAAAGGTATGTGCCACCACTGCCTGGCACTGACTTTCTTTAGGTACCAATTGCTGAGCTGACTCTCTTAAGGCCCCAAACTACTGAGCTGACTCTCTTAAGATACCGAGTTGCTGGCCAGTATGGTACCAAGCTGCTGGCTTGAGACTGTTAAGGAACAAAGATACTGAGACGACTATCTGTATGCACCAAGCTAATGGGATGACCCTCTTAAGGTAGCAAGATGCTATGCTGCCTCTCTAAATATACCAAGATGATGAGCTGACTCTCTAGTTCCTTTTTTCCTTAATTATTTTTTATTTTTTGCCTCTTTGAGACAGGGTTTCTCTGTGTAGCCCTAGATGTCCTGGCACTCACTTTGTAGACCAGGCTGGCCTAAAACTCAGAAATCTGCCTGCCTCTGCCACACAAGTGCTTGGATTAAACGCATGCTCCACAACTACCTGGCACTGAATCTCTTAAGGAACCAATTGATGAGCTGCTTCTCTTAATGTACCAAACTCCTGAACTGACTCTTATAAGGTACCAAGACTCTGACCTGACACTCTTGAGGAACCAATCTACTGAACTGATGCTCTTAAGGTACCAAGATGCTGTGCTGAATCTGTGAAAGCACCAAGCTGCTGGCCTGACTCTCTTGAGTTACAAAGCTGCTGGCCTGACTCTCTTAATGTACCAAGATGCTGGCATGACTCTCTTAAGGTACCAACTGCTGGCCTGTCTCTCTTAAGGTACAAAGATGCTGAGATGATTCTCTGAAGGCACCCAGCTCCTTGACTGACACTCTTAAGGTACCAAGATGCTGAGCTGAATCTCTTAAGATAACAAACTACTGCACTGAGTCTCTTAATGCACTGAGTTTCTGGCCGATTCTTTTATGATAACAAGGTACTGAGCTGACTCCCTTAAGGTACCAAGCTGCTTGCCCAACTCTCTTAAGGCACCGAGCTGCTGTCCTGACTCTTTAAAGTTACCAAACTTCTGGAGTGACACTCTTAAAGTACCACGCTGCTGGCCTGACTCTCTTAAAGTACCAAGCTGCTGAGCTGACTCTCTGAAGGTACCAATCTACTGACCTGATTTCTTCACGTACCAATATAATGAGCTGACTCTCCTAAGGTACCTAAGGTACTGCCCTGACTCTTTTAAGGTAGCAAAGTACTGAGCTGACTCTCCTTATGAACATGAGGATCATCTATTCCTGCTTGCTTCTGTCATCCATCCAATTTGAAACCAGACGCTTTTTAATGATTCCATTCTTTTATTTATTTATTCATTTATTTTGTTCTATGTGCTTTGTTGTTTTGACTGTCTGTTTGATGGTGTCAGGTCCCCTGGATAAGGAATTAGAGATGTTTGTGTACTGTCATGTGGCTACTGGGAATTGAACTTGGATCCCCTGAAAGAACAGCCAGTGTTCTTTACCACTGTGTAATCTCTCCATCATCTTGACCCCAGTTTCTAGAGCCTTTCTTCTTGGCTCCTTCTCCTCTCCATTTACTTCAAGCATTCCTCCAGTCGATGTGTCTCTTTTAAAATTTAATCTATTCCTTCATAAGAGTGAGTGTCTTCCTCTGCCTGCCTGGCTGTGCATACTATGCAGGCAATGTATATGGAGGCCAGGAGAGGGTGACAGATCATCTGGCTCTGAAGATACTGTGTGCTGTGAGGGTTCCTGGAGAGTGCTGCAGTCCCAACCAGGATTTCAGGAAGAGCAGTCAGTGCTCCTAACTGCTGAAGCCTCTCTCCAATATCCACTGTCCCTTCTCATGGGGTCTACCATCTCTGTTTGATGATGACCTTTAGTCTCTTGAGCCCTGTCATAGAACTTCCTTTTAGATATCCCTGTGCATCAGTGGGAAGGGCCCCACCAAGGAAGTTTAATAACTAAATAAACAGGATATGATTCATTTGCTGACTGCATTTTATTTCAGGCACTGGACCTCTTTGAGCAGTGTCCCCTAGTCTATGACAGTCTGTAACAGTAATATAAGAAATCACTTGGAAATAATGTCCTTGTAAGTATAATTTAAGTGAAAATGAGAACACAGTGGATTAGAGAAGGTCCTAAATGAAATGAGTTAAAATCTTAGGAAACCTCCAGACTCAGGGTCTGGGGTATGGCTCAGCAATTCAGAGCACCTCTGGCTCTGTCAGAGACCAGGAATCTGGGCCCAAGGGCTCACATTCAGGTGGATTACACATCCAGGGATTTCAGAACTGCTGAACCCTTTTCTGCCCACTGAGGGCAAGCCCAAAAGAAAGGTCTACATTTTTTTTCAGACAAGAAAAGCCATAAGAGTAGGGAAACATTAGCAAATTCAAAGAGCTACAAAAATGGGAAGATCCTCTGAGGCCAGACAGAACAAGGTTTCAGAAGGTAGAAGAGTCCAGGAAGGATTGACCCTAGAGCTGTCCAGCAAGGTGTTATAAACCCCGGATTGGAGCCAGCAGAGATTGGAGCATGTCATCTGCCGATTTTCTCAGTCATCTGGTAGGTAGGAGTTACTTTCCAGGGCCCTGAAGCCTAGAGAATTAGGGCTGTGCAAAAGGGTTATAATGAACATGCATCACTTTCCAGACACAGGATGAAAGGCCACAGAGCGGATAGCTCATCCAGCTCATCCCTGAGCCAGGCGATTCATCCTTCACAAACACCCTCCCCAAGGCTCAGTCTGCCTGCATCACAGGTCCACTGGCACAGTAAGGCATTGGATACAAAGTAACCTAGCCAAATCCGAACACATAGGGGTCTTCTGGATACCCCTTAGGAACTACCCAGGGGTAAAAGTCCCTAACTGTTTTGTCTAATCATTCTGTGGTTTTAGCTTCATTGGGATTAAGGACACAGACACCTCTTGAATACATTTTTTGGCACAATTCCATCACTGCCTATTTATTTCAAAACACAAAAGTCTATGCCTTTTTGTTTATGCCTACACAGAAATGAGATTTGGTCAAAGGTGTTGAGATAGCTGCTCCTTTTCTCTCCTTTGAAGATTCCTGCCCTAGCCCAAACACTGATATTAGCAGCCACTCTCTTAAGGTCTCAGATTACAGTACAAGAATCAAAATGAGGCAAGCAGGCAGTGGGAAAGTGTGGAACCTCAGCTTCCCTGTTGTGCTGTGAGGCCACATGTCCTGTGCCACCTTGTTACAACTGAGAGCAGAGGTTACAGTGAACTCAGTAATGAAGTGTGGAATACTGCTTTGATCGACTATAGAAATATCAGAGAGTTGGGGGACTAATGAATCTGTGATTTTAAGGCAGGAGCCATGAAGTGACTTCTGACATACTCAGTAAAGTGTCCACCTCCTAGGAATAAGTTAGGCCTAGTAGAACAGAGCCCTCAGGGTCTCCCCCATGATGCTCCCACATCTTGTGAACTGGAGTCCCCGGACACCCTTGGTGCTCCCAAGTTCTTGCTCTTCCCTAAGGACAGGCAAAGCTTGAGACACATAATATTAGGAAGAAGGACCAGAGTTTGTATTCAGGGTTGGAGTACCATTCTGAGGGAGGATGATTTCACACTGATGAGAAAGGGATTGAAGTTCTCCAGGTAGGAACTAGAAAATTACACTATGCAAACTTCTGCATCTCTGTGGATAGCCTCCTATCGTTGACTAGTACTATCCCTTGGTATCTTTCTAAGCATCACCTGACGTCACCTCCTGTCATGTGGGACATGAAAAAGTCACATCTCTGTCTACTCTACACCATATACAATTCTGCAGTTGTGGCCCATCTGGTTCTCCTGCAGTCATTTCCCCCCGCCCCACTGCCCGGAGGCAGGCATTCTTCCCATAGCAGACCCTGCTTCATAAGAGTAGTTCTGAGCTCACACTCCTCCATACCAATTCCCACAGACCTAGGTACCCTCCCTGCTTGTGTGTCCCTCCTGGCCTGCTCCTCCTTCATCGGAGTCCATGGGGTTCCTACCTCAGGGTCACCCATTGACAGTCACCTAGAAAAGAATGTGAGCCACCTTCAGTGTGTCCTTCGGCTTGCAGCATTCCTGAGTTTAAGTACTGTTGATGTGAGTTGCAATGTTTACACCATATAGGGGAGAAAGTTTCTGCAAGTGGCTGGCCTCTGGTTCCCTTGTAACCTGAATTTAGGATCAGAATGGCATCATTGGTCGACATAGCCTCTAAAGGTCAGGGAGAGTGTGGGTGTTCATGCTCACCAACAATGGGTCCTTTGGGTTAAAGTGGGGTCTTACTTCTTGGGTCAATTCCATGTCAGGGACTTAGGGACTCCTGGTCAGAACATAGAGAGGCTCCGGGGAGCAGAACAGAGGGCAGAAGTCAAAGAGGTAGCAGCACTGGCACTAATGTATCCAGCATGCCACCCTGGTGCATGAGTACCTCTCAGCAAGGCAGTAGCAAGGCAGGCAGTGTGGTCTATGAAACAAAGGGACCCTTGAGCACGCCAAGCTCAGACTTTTGAGAAGGTATGCCTCTGTTAATCTCAGTGGAGGGACCCAATATTCTTCTTCTAAGATGGTCTATGCCAGGGTTTTGACTGCCCACCACCAAAAAGTGTTCACATCTTGGGGTAGTGTATCTTCCATGAAGAGAAATATCCTTCTCTTTGTTTGCACTTGAAGGGAAGGGAACTGGACCTCTAGGCTCAGCTCTGTGTCTTCAAACTTCGACAGGAATGACACAGTTCAGGAATCATAGATTCCAGGATAGATATTCACTGAGTGAATAACATGCCCCTATACAGAATAAAAACATGACCCACAGTGAGGGGGACACAGAGAATGCAGGCAGCATCATGTTTCTGACCACTGTACATATATGCTCCATGTTTTCCACGCAAGCTGACGACTCTCACTTAACTTTAAGCTGCCAGACACTTGACTCTCCTCCCCTTTTGTGGTCTCTGACATCAATAGAGGATTTTTCAAATGTGTTCCTCAGTTTTGAATTGTGCAACAGGTTTCTGCGCACATATGGATCAAGGGAAACGTGACCATGTTTTCTGGGGTAACTGTTGGAGATGATTTTAACAGATCTCATCATGACGGGTTGGTGATAGTGGCTCACCCAGCTCCAATGAAATCCAGAGCCATGTCCTTCTCAGCAGACAGTGGGAGAGGCAGCGTTGAGTCTCACAGTGCTTGGTTACTGTCTGCTGGGCATTCAGGTGAGCTGATCTAGAGGTAGTTTCTGCTTTTAAAGGAAAGTCTTTCCTGGTGAAAGATGCACTGAGGCTATGTGGTAAAACTGGGACCTCCATATTTTCCCCAGATCCCACATCCTTATTTCAGACACACTTCTTGTGGATCTGTCTGACACAGAATTAAGACAAACTATAGTACATATAGTTTATAGTACATATAGTTTAATTTATAGTTTATAATTAAGACAAACTATAGTACATATAGTACATATAGTTTGTACATATAGTACAAACTATAGAACTTGAGAGCTACCAGTGTATGGAACCCAGCTTCCATACACTTCCTGCCACATAAGCCACCCTGAACTAAGTCATGGGATGTGAAGCATTCTAGCCACCATCACATGGTTAGGAAGGGTTGAACCATGCCTTCCTTCTTAAGATTGTTCTGAGAATCCTCCGGGAGACTCTTGGTGGATTTCAATGGAGATGAAGAAGACTACTGTGAGAAGGGCTCTTCTCTCTGCCCACCTCCCTTGCCATCTCTCTCCTGTTGGAACTCTCTCTCATGCTACCCTTTTTCTCATTTATGGATATCTTCTCTGCCTCTTAAGACAGTGTCTGACTACAAAATCTTGGCTTGCGTGGAATTCACTACATAGACTGTGTTGGCCACAAATCACAGAGATCATTCTGGTCCTGCATAGAAAGTGCAGGAATGACATGAATTTACCCCAATCTCAGCACACTCTCATCCTTACTCCAGTCCAGCATGCTTTCATGGTTAATGAAGCAGTTCTCTGGGCATTAAAGAGAAGCCTCCCCTCAGTTTATTGCTCCAATGGATTCATTCCCAACCCCCTCTAATACTCTCCATTCCATATCCAGACTCGATCATGTCCTTGAAGTCCTATTGTTTTATCAAACCTCGTTTCTGAATGGAATTTATGTGTCAGCTTTGAGGACTTTCCACTGTGGGCCTTCTTTTCTTTTAGTCACCCTTATTATCTAGTGTGCTTTCTTCAGCCTCTAAGGAAATTAAAGCCACAGGGTCAAGTCTGTTGTCTACTTTATTCACTGCTTCTATGTTAGAGCCTTGGAATTAGTTAGGGGAGTTAGTTGACGAAAGAATGGGTAAAGTTCCATCAGATGTCTTGCATACTAATGCTAAGGGTGAATGTGTGGTCGCAATGAATATTAGGAATATCTATGATAATGCAGGACTGCTCTCCTTCAAAGGAGCTCTAGCTTGAACAGCCCATGTTGAAGACGGTTGTGAGCTACTCAAGGACCCCCATCACAATCAAGGCACAGGCCCCCAATGTGAACTACATCCAGGATCCATGCACCCTCTTGTAGTGCCGCACACTACCTGGCTTATTCTTAGGAATTCCAACACTATCGCTGCTGCCCTCGATGCTACCACAGAATCCCCTGTCGAACACTGTCTAACCACGTAATGTTCAGTTATTATTCTGAACGCATAGTGGATTTTGTTTTTCCACCCAGAAACATATTGCATCTATGGTGCCTAAGCCAGAATTCTAGTCCTCCAGGAAACATAGCAACACTCTCTTTCCATCACTCAGTGAACACTCCAGGGATCACCGCACCATACATGTATATGTTCTCCCTATGCTAGGGACAAGATGCATAGGAGGACCCATATTTCTCCTCTTGAAGCCTGCCATTGGCCAGTGGAGCATTGTGAGCTCATGCTGCGCTCCCATTGGTTGGTTTGCAGGACAATGACCACTTGTTACCAAGCTCTCAGGAGAGGCTGTGGAATGGACTCCCACTGAGCTGCTGGGGTGGTAAGATGAGCATGGCTCTCCTAAGAGCTGCCCAGTAGTCATCTGGTACCATTTCCAAGGAGTTCAGCAGGACAGCAAGTGGTGGCACCATGGGGCTCACGAGATCTAAGCGTTCATGCTCCTGCTGCAGCAGTTTCCCTGACTCTGGTGCCAGACGTTGAGTCAGGGCGTTGCTTAGGTTCGTGCACTACTTTCAGTTGACAATTGAAACTGTGGAAAGAGAGTGAAAACACCTAGAATATACTCCTTGATGTACTAGTTTTCTTTGTGTGAATCACCTCAGAAAAACCCTCCTTAGCTGTGAACTGTGAACTCAGCTGTGGGAGATGGGGGGAGGGCATGGGGGTGTTAGATCAGGCCTACAGCTCTCCTCAGTGGCTTCTGAGCTGGAGGGTGTACCCAGGTACCCGAGAGAGAGAGAGAGAGAGAGAGAGAGAGAGAGAGAGAGAGAGAGAGAGAGAGAGAGAGAGAGAGAGAGAGAGAGAGAGAGACATCATTTTCTTTCAGTTGGGAAAGTCTTCTCATATGATTCTGTTGAGAATATTTTCTGGGTCTTGAAGCTGAGACTCTTCACATTCTATTCCTATCATTCTTAGGTTAGATCTTTATATCATATTCCAAATTTCCTGGATGTTTTATGTCAGGAATTTTTTTTTAGATTTAATCTTTTCCTCGACTAGTAGATCAATATCTTCTATTATCTCCTATGCCTGATATTCTCTCTTCTATCTCCGGTACTCTATTGGTGATGCTTGCACCTGTTTTTCCAGTTCTCTTCCCCAGGTTTTCCATCTCCAGAATTCCCTCCACGTGTGTTTTCTTTATTGCTTCTATTTCCATTTTCAGGTCTTGCGCAGCTTTATTCATTCCTTGACCAGGTTAATTATATTTTCCTATATCTTTAAGGGATTAATATGTTTCCTCGTTAAAGACCTATAAGTTTTTTATTGTATTTTCCTGTATTTCTTTAAGGGGTTTATAAATTTCCTCTTTAAAGGCCTCTGTCATCTTTATAAGATCGTATTTAAGCTAATTTTCTTGTCCTTCAGTTGTGTTGGAATATCCAGGGCTTGCTGTAGAAGAATACCTTTGCTTTGGAGGTGACATATTGCCCTGACTTTTGTTGATTGTGTTCACTGGAGAACCTTTAGCCATATGGATGTCTTTGGTTCCTGAATATTCCTGTTGTAGTAGGTATCAGAGGATGGGTATCCTTGGGTTGTATGGTTCTGGATCTGTATAGTTCAAGAGTCTCGGATCTGAAGAAGGTAGGAGGAGAGGTGGCAGTAGAATGGAGTTCCGCCGAGTATAGCAGGCTGCTCAGGACAATTCTGCTTGCTCCAGAGGACTCAGAAAACAGGGAACATGGGTAGAGGAATGAAATCTTTCAAATTCTGTGGTTTTAAAATTAACAAAACTATAGTCCTGTTCCTCCCAAACAAAATACCCAGAAATAGTATACTAAGACTTTCAAAGTTGTGTAGTTTGGGGGAAATTATCTTTCAATGTTTTCTTAAAGAAAACTAGCACAAAAAAGTAGAACGGGGAAATCCAACCAGTGGCATTCTGAGACAAGAACATTAATACAGAAGAAAGGGGAATGGGGTGAATATGAAGAAAATCAACTGTACATGCATATAAAATGTCATAATGAGACCCACTGTTAAACTGGAGTCAGTGGCTCATATCTATTATACAAGTACTCAAGAAGCTAATATAGGAGGATCACCACAAGTTTGAGGTCAGCGTCAAGTACACTGTGAACTTTAGGTCACTTTTGCTTCAGAGTGAAAACTTTCATTCAGAAAAAAAGGAGGATGGGGAGGAAGGAATGAAGGAAGGAAGGAAGGAAGGAAGGAAGGAAGGAAGGAAGGAAGGAAGGAAGGAAGGAAGGAAGGAAGGGAACTCATTGTTTTGTTTTGTACAACTAATATAACACTAGTAAAAATTACAAACAAATGAAAATAGATTTGACCACCAAGATGGAATATCATTTTGTAAAATGGAAAAATGATGTGTTTACAGGAAGAGAATTGAAATTGGTTTATAATTCAAGACAGAGAGATGAAAAAAGGAAAACAATATCAAATACCATATTCTGGAAGCTCTAAGAGCATGGACATCAAAGCCATAACGTCATTCAAAGTAGAAAAGGGCTTTTCCACCATGTACCGCATCATTCTTGAAATTCTATACCTACCCCTTGTCCATAAAAAGTGTTACTCACTCCCCTCCATGTTTACTATCCAAAGAGATGTAAACAGATTTACCAAAGTTTGGCAAGCCAACAGGACAGAGCTAAAAGTAAGAGAGGAGAAATCTCTAGCTCATGAAGATAACATCTAAATATCAAGGGTACTGTGTGGTCTTAGCAACAAAGGAAATATAGGTATGTATATATATGTATATATATATATATATATATAATGTGTGTGTGTGTGTGCGTGCGTGTGTGTGTGTGTGTGTTCCGACATAAAGATGCTAGTTATGTCTAGTCTTTTTTTGTTTTTTTAAATTTATTTTAAGTATTGCAT
>BTHS01000877.1:0-89779 GCA_036184385.1 Tokudaia muenninki
TATCAAATTATTCTCAAGCCATTACTATTTTGATGATGTAAAGAATATGATTGTATGGTCAAATGTTCCTATGTAAGGATTATAGTCTGCCTGGGATAAAAATCTCTTGTGGCCTTGCCTTAAAGAGTCTTGTCCAGGCAATCTAGGATGGATTCTTTCTTAAAGATTTATCAGGTTATTATATAAGTACACTGTAGTTGTCTTCAGACACACCAGAAAAGGGTGTCAGATCTCATTATAGATGGTTGTGAGGAACTATGTGGTTGCTGGGAGTTGACCTCAGGACCCCCAGAAGAGCAGTCCATGCTCTTAACCACTGAGCCATCTCTACAGTCCTAGGGTGAGCTCTTAAATGTTCAGAGGACAGCCATTTGAAGGAATAGTACCTTTTTTTAACTTGAGTTGTATTTGCATAAATAATTTAAAAATTTTAGAATATACAGTATCTAAAAAAGGAATAGTTTCAAGCAAGGAAACTCAAAAGAATAAACATGTGATCCAATTACATGAGCTTCTTCCCCATTGAAGAGCTGTTCATAAATACAGTAGATGCATTCTTTATGGGACGCATGCATAAATCTATACTAAAATAAAAAGGCATGAATGGAAGCAAATTTTATCAACTTATTTTTGGGTAACAATTATCAATTTCACCAAAAAGGCTTGTCATGCAATAGACCAACTATCAATACTCTGCAATGACCAATTTTATTGCTGTTTGAAACAAGGAACAAATGTTTCATCAGGTTCTTTTTCTGTTTGTTTGTTTGTTTGTTTGTTTGTTTTATTTTCTGTATCCACTATTTGCATTCCAAATGATTTCCCCTTTCCCGGTTCCCTCTTCCCTGAAAGTCACATAAGCCCCCTTACCTCCCCCTGTCCCCCATTCAACCCCCTCCTGCTTCACTGTCCTGGTATTCCCCTACACTACTGCAACGAGTCATTCCAGGACCAGGGGCCTCTCCTTCCTTTTTCTTGGGAGCAAATTGATATGTGAATTATGTTATGAGTATTATGAGTTTCTGGGCTAATATCCACTTATCAGTGAGTGCATACCATGTGGGTGCTTTTGTGACTGGGTTATCTCACTTTTCCAGTTCCAAACATTTGCCTAAGAATTCCATGAATTTATTGTTTCTAAGAGCTGAATAATATTCCATTGTGTAAATATACCACATTTTCTGTATCCATTCCTCCATTGAGGGACATATGGGTTCTTTTCAGCTTCTGGCTATTATAAATAAGGCTGCTATGAACATAGTTGAACATGTGTCCTTAGTGCATGCCGGGGAGTCCTTTCGGTATATGTCCAGGAGTGGTATCATTCTTTTCAAATTCCTTTCATGATTCTATCCTACAATACTTTTATTATCACACCAACAGCTTTGTAGTAGGATGTTAAAAGTTTACTTGGAAATGAAAAAGAGTTACACTACTTTAATGCTCCCTTTTCCAAGGTATTACTGTAAACACATAACACAAAAATCTGACTACAGTATCTGTAATCAGTAATAGTACGTTTTCTACTATCTGTAAAATTATTTGTCTTTCACTAGTTAATTTACATCCACCTTGAGAACATCAGAGGCTTAAGTCCTCCTGTGGTAAGCTTAAAGCAATATCTTAGCCAATTAATATATCCTAACAACTTTGAAAATCATTTAGAGTAAGTAAGGGGTAAGGGAGGTAAGGGGGCTTATGGGACTTTCAGGGAGGCGGAACCGGGAAAGGGGAAATCATTTGGAATGCAAAGAGAGGATATAGAAAATTCATTTGAATTTTCTATGTCAATTAATTTATGATATAATTGATATATTATGTTTGTATCTTTTCTGAAGCAACAACTACTCCAAAATTTTTAAGCCCATTGTTAAGAACAAAGGCCTGCAATAAAATTATATGTAAAATACACACTGAAAGATTTAGAATCCTAAATTCTTTTATTGAAGCAGAGACAAACATTTTTTTTTCACATAAGTGTACCAGTCATTCCTTGAGGAAAATCTTTCCAATGAGGTTGCTTTTTTGCTTCTTTAAAATTACCTCATTAGAAACAAATGTTGTTACAATTATCAGGTAGCAAAGCAAAAAACAACCTTCTGAATCCATAATAATTTTGTATGGAGTAGGCAGGTCAGATTTTCATGCCTTCATAAGTTCTAGATAGCGTTATTAACCTTTTATAGATCTTAAGTTTGAACTTTATTTTGAACCACACCTGGATAAATCTGTTCAATAATGCTGTTTTTCATTGTCTTATCTACAAATTTTTGAAACAGTTCAAAAGGAATCTAATACCAAATAAATTTCCACTGAGATCTCCTTTTCAATCTTGGGGGATTAAAATTTGTTTCTACCACTGTATTCAATAAAACTAGTGAAAAAGTGGCAACAGGCTATAATGGCCACAGCTGTTTTTAACTTTTATCACTCTTGTAATCATCTTAATTACAAAATATGGGTAAGTTAAGAATCGTGAGCCTTCGGTCAGTCTGCAAACTCTAGTCAATTGTACCCTGGCATTTGCTAACCATAATTCTTAAGTTTCTTTTGCAATATTTGAAGATAACTACCACTACGGAAAGCAAATCCAATTTTACACAATCTATTCTCTTTAAAATCAGTAGGAAAAGCATTACTTTCACATTACAAAGTTTGTCTGACAGTTCTTATGTTTGAATGCATGAAAGTGCAACCTATAATACCTCATTAAAGAAACACTGTTTTAAATCCTATCCCTTGTAAGTCTAATTTCTAGGATAAGAATTAAATAAAAATTATGCGAATTTAGAAGTATCTTTAGAGACCTGTTTTTCCTGGGTTGGGTCATGCCACGTGTTACCGTTTAAGATGACTCCAACCATGAGTTACCAATTTTAAACTAAGTTTTTTGTTACTGTTATAATTTTTAATCATGTCCAAAAATTTATAAGCCAATACTCTATAGTCAAGACATGAAAAACATACTTATATCTTTATGACCAATCAGAAACAAAAATGAAGCGACTAAAAAAATCTTATAAATTTAAACCAAACTTTTTTTTCTTTTTCTAGCTGTAAAGAGAAAAAGCACTTTGGACCCAATGACCACAACTGCAGAGATTTTTCAAGAAAAAATAACCATCAGCCTACTTGCCCTAGAACTTGTGAAACTGCTGGCCCTTTTAAATGCAGGTTTTTCTCCAGTTGTGCTTGACTCCTAGCTAATGCAAGGCAGCTTAAATCAGCATTGGCTGTGTAAACTGAGACTGGATCAAGAGATGGACTGCCAGCAGATAAAATTTTTTACCATTTTTTCTTTTCAACATGAAACATAGAACAACAGTCATTCAAACAACGAAATAAAGATAGACACAAATTGACACATGGATAAATTGGTGCAACAAAGACAAACAATACATAAAGTGGGAAGAGCACTTCTTGTAACCAGAACCAAGAATATCTCCAGTAGGGTCCATAGAGAAAACAGGATGTCTCCAGATTTCTACTTGTCCCTAGGAGAGTTTTGAAATCTAATTTCCCTCTCTCTTTCTATTTCTCTCTCATGTTGCTAAAATCTGTTTTTCTTTTCTTTTTCTTTTTCTCTTTCTTTCTTTCTTTCTTTCTTTCTTTCTTTCTTTCTTTCTTTCTTTCTTTCTTTCTTTCTTTCTTTCTTTTTTCTTGCTTTCTTCTTCTTCTTCTTCTTCTTCTTCTTCTTCTTCTTCTTCTTCTTCTTCTTCTTCTTCTTCTTCTTCTTCTTCTTCTTCTTCTTCCTTTTCTTCTTATGGTCATTGTTGTTTGGTTATTTTTACTCTTTATTTTATTTTATGTATTTTATGCCCTATTCCTCTTAAGTGATGGAGTTTTAGACTGCAAATAGTTTTGCCTAATAAAATTCACTGTCCCAATTTGCTGTCACACCCTAGCTGATCTTTCAGGCCTATACTTATTCAGTCTAGCCTGTATCTCTTTTGCACCCCTGCAACAACAGTCTTGAAAAGATGACATTTATAGCCCTCAAATTAATGCTGTTTGTTGCTTACCTTACCGGATACATAACATTTTTTCATTCTTGTGGAGCTCCAACCAAGAAAGTGTCCTTCAGTTGGTCTCTCCATTTCCAAGTCCTAAGTTCAGGCACCAATATGTAACCATCTGCAGCTAAGAGAACCAAGGTCTCCTGGAAGAAAAGTTGGGGATGAAATAGTATGTGCTTGCAAGAGAAATATGGAGCCAAACAAAAGTTTTCTGATCAAGGCTCAAAGTTTAATTGGGGTTTCCAAATATAAAGGCGGGGGGAAAACCCTTCTCCCAAAATCTGGAAACTATTCAGCAAAACTGGTCCAGTTGCTGAGCAGGTGTTGGCTCCATTGCTCGCTGGTTGCCTGCTTAATTCAGGAAACTGTAGACCTGGAAATACAATGGACTTCACCTTGGTCTGAGTGTTCTACCCTAGGTGGGGGAGATTGTGGCTAGCACTGAGGTCTGGAATTCCCACCAGAAAGTTGTGGGTCACATACTAGCATCCTGAGGATACAATTAATAACTGGAGAGACTGATCAATAAGCCAGATACCAGATCATCACATGATGGTCTGGGGGCTAAGTTCTGGGCAGGTGCCCTGAGTAACAGAGGTCAGCTTACCCAGGCCTGGGATTACTCAGTATCGAGAAAGGATCCAAAAGGGGAGAAGAAAATTTCACCCATGGAAAAAATGTCCTAGAATAACGGTCAGTGAAAAGACTCTATGTTTCCATTCTCAAGGGAAGAGCATAGGTAGCTCTGAGCTCAAGTGTTCTTCCCTGGGAACATCGGGATGTTTATTCTGATAAGTGGAGAGAGGGGGATTACCTGTCTTCAAAGTTTGAGCTAACATGTGTTGGCTCTCCATGGAATAGCAGGGGGATGCAAACCTATGCAGTTTCTAAATCCCCAGTTTCAGCAAACTTGGAAAATTCCATATGGGTTAACAAATTATTAATTTAAAACTATATTTTTGGATTTCTTGCATAATTTTTAGGGACTGAACACAGGGGCACAACTACATAATAAACGGAATGGTTAAATTATTCTTTGCTTATGTTATCTATACTTACCTTGATTCTTCTTTTGTAGCTTGATTGGGAGTTGCTAAGAAAAGGGTGTAGGTTACCACAAGATGAATGCTCAGGGGGGTCTCTGTATTGTTTCTTTCTGGAATAGGAGTTTAGCCCCTTGTCTCATACAAAATGATCTTTCTTCAAAACAATAGTAGATTGGGCCAGTTGCAGGTACCCAAAGACCACCTAAGAGCCAATTCTGAAGTAAAATATATAATGATCTTTATTATGAGCTTGAGAAAAAGGTCTTGCATAATTCACATCACAGAGGGTCAGAGAGTCCTCCTCTAGGGGTTTGTTGTAGAGAGTCATATTGAAGTGCCATATAGCCTTATAGTCATTATTCAGCTGCCTGCATTCTTCACCCACTCCACGGCATTCTGAGCTGATGAATTCCAGCCACACCTACCCCCACCTGGCAGAGCTGGCAGTCCTGGCAGAGCTCCAGGTACAGGCCTCAGCCTCCTGCAGAGCAACAGACCCTATGGGGTCAACTTCTTCAAGGAATCATGGAGCCAAGGGCCTGCTGAGAAGCACTGAAAAGACTCTGAAACCCTAGGAGGGAGGGTCACACCCACAGCACATATATTGTCACTCTTATCCCCCAAGTAAAGAGAGATTTTGTACAGCCATGCACTAATGACTCTGTGTGTTCTTTTTTTCTCAACCCCCGTTATTTCACTCCACAGCTCTCGTCCACAGAGAACCCGCTTGTGTACAATTCCTGGGAAGCTTCAATTTGCTTTGTTGTTGTTGTTGTTGTTGTTGTTGTTGTTGTTTAGTGGTTACAACAAACTTGAGGTGAATTGTATTTCAAGTATTAAAAAGGCTAGAGAAGTGAGGATAGGACATATTTTAGTGGATTCAAGTGGGGAATAGCCTAGAACACATGGACACAGAGGAAAAGTTCCTGAAGAGAACACCAGTGGATTATGCTCTAAGATCAAGAAACAACAAATGGGGACAGGACCCTTCTGGTTTCCATCTGTATCTAGGAGCTGAAGTGTTCCACAGCACCCTGTGCACCAATCCTGCCAGGGGAGAACTGAACTCCAGGGAGTTCTTTGACTCCCAGAGTTGGAGATGGGATCTCCATTTTCTCTCAGTTGACTGTACAAAGCCAGTCTGGCCAGGAGTACACAGGGCACAGTAATGGTGCAGCAGCTAGGACAAGGTCCTTCTTGTCTTCATCTGCACCCAGAAGCTGGGCTGTTCCACAGAACACTTTGCCAGGGGAGAGCTGTACACCGAGAAGTGCTGAGACAGGCTTTCAGGCCAACAGGAGGGACAAGTTCCAGCCAAAGACAGTGGAACCAACTAACACCAAAGATAATCAGATGGTGAAAGGCAAATGGAAGAACATCACCAACAGAAAACAAGGGAACATGGCATCATCAGAACCCAATTCTCCCACAACAGCAAGTCCTGGATATTTCAACACACAAGAAGAGCAAGATTTGGATTTAAAATTACATCTCATGATGCTGATGGAGGACTTCAAGAATTACATAAATAACTCCCTTAAAGAAATAAAGGAGAACACAGGTAAAAGGTAGAAGGCATTAAAGAGGAAACACAAAAATCCCTTAAAGAAATGTGAGAGAATATGGGTCAACAGATAGAAGGCCTTAAAGAGGAAACACAAAAATCCCTTAAAATTTACAGGAAAACATAACCAAATAAGTGAAGTAATTGAACAAAACCATACAAGGTCTAAAAAATTAAGTAGCAACAATAAAGAAATACCAAAGGGAAACAGCTCTTGAGATACAAAACCTAGGAATGAAATCAAGAATCATGATGCAAGTATCAGCAACAGAATTCAAGAGATTGAAGAAAGAATCACAGATGCAGAAGATACCATAGAAAACAATAACACAAAATGTTTAACAAAAGCCAAAGAAAATGCAAAAGGCAAAAAGCTCCTAACCCAAAACATCCAGGAAATCCAGGACACAATGTGAAGAGCAAACCTCATGATTATGGGAATAAAAGAGAGCAAAGATTTTCAACTTAAACTGCCAGTAAATATCTTCTGCAACAACTTCCCTAACTTAAAGAAAGAGATGCTCATGAAAATGTAAGAAGCCTAAAGACCTCCAAACAGATTGGACCAGAAATGAAATTCCTCCTGTCACATTATAATCAAAACACCAAATGCACAAAATAAAGAAAGAAAAAATAAAGTATGGAAAATGATCAAGTAACATATACAAGGCGACCAATCAGAATTATGCCAGAATTCTCTCCAGAGTATATGAAAGCCAGATGATTCTAGACAGACGTCATAGAGATCGTAAGAGAACACTAATGCCAGCCTGGGGTACTATTCCCAGGAAAACTCCCAATTAGTATAGATGGAGAAACCAAAATATTCCATGACAAAAACAAATTAACACAATATCTTACCACAAATCCAGTCCTTCAAAGGATAATAAATGGAAAACAAAAGTAAAAGGAGGGAAACTAAATTCTAGAAAAAAACAAGAAAATAATCTTTTAACAAACCAAGTGAAAATAGGCACATAAACATAATTCTGCCTCAAATAACAAAAATAACAGGAAGCAACAATCATTTTTCCGTAATATCTCTTAAAATCAAATTTCTCAATTCCCCAATAAAAAAGACATAGACTAAGAGAATGAATATATATGCAGGACCTAACATTTTGCTGCATACAGGAAACTCACCTCAGGGACAAAGATAGACATTATCTCAGTGTAAATGGCTGTAAAATAATTTCCCAAGCAAATGGTCCCCAAAAAACAGGCTGAAGTAGCTATTTTAACATTGAATTAAATTGACTTTCCACCTAAAGTTATCAAAAAAGATAAGGAAGTATACTTCATACACATCAAAGGAAAAATCTACCAAGATGAACTCTCAAATTCTGAACACCTATGCTCCAAATGCAAGGGCACACACACACAAAACCAGCCAGTACACATTGCTGCTCAACACCACACTAAATGGACTTATCACAGAAACAGAAACTGAACAGAGACAGAGAAGTTATGGATCTAAAAGAGATCTATAGATCATTTTATCCTAAAATAAAAGATTATCCTACTCAGCATCTCATGATACCTTCTCCAAAACTGACCATATAATTGGTCACAAAAAAAACCCCAAATATTTTTGTTAACATGATATCACATTTGTTTGTCATATTAAAATAGATGGTAGAAACACATTTCACCAAGTATCGAGGTGTGTTACTCAAGGCAACATGTCTCTGTGCCATATTTTGAGTACTATATGGATGCTTTACATGCCAGATAAAGATCCTATGTCATATGGAGACAATAGGAAATAGAAGGTGGCATATGTTGGGATCAGAAAGGATTCTGCAATAAAGACAGGCATGAGAAAATATGTATGGGGACCTGAGGAGAAACACTGTCAGAGTACCTGAGCACCAGATTTGAGATGCATGGTAGGATGTAAACTAAAGTAAATGGAAGATTGTTATTTAAGGTTATATTTAAAGAAGAGTCTAAAGTACAGACATGTTTAGGAATACCTGATATGAATCAAAGAATTGAAATATTATTTACAATATCAACAAATTGTTTTTCTCTAACTGTACCTATTCGTGTAGAATCTAATTTAATCTGTATTATCACCTTGAATAAAATTCAATTGTAAGTAAACAAAGACCTCACGAAAATCCAAAATCACTAAACATGACAAAAGAGAATTTGAGGAATACTATCAAATGCATTTGGCAGAAGAGATGACTTTCTGAATAGAAAAGACTCAGGCACTAAGAACAACAATTAGAAAATGGGATCTCAGGAAACAAAAAATTGCTAATGATATCAAAAGTGAGAGAAAACACACAGAATGTGAAAAGACCTTCATGAATCCTACTTCCAACAGAGGACTAATTTTGATGATATACACAAATATGCAAACACACACACAAACACACACACATATACATGAAAGATAAAAATGTACAGTCACTATGGATTAATGATACATACTACGAAACATTCACTTTATCAACTCTGTCCATGACAACAATATTGTAGTAGAGAAAAGTTAAAAACAAAAGCAAACAAAATAAAAGCTGTCAACAGAGAAGAAATAAATTATTTAAAGCCATCAATAAATTGGAAATTCTAAAATGAATGGACAATTTTCTCAATAGATGAAATTTACTGAGTATAAATCAAGATTAAATATACTATTTAAATAAACAAAAATCCTTTACAATAGCAGGATCAATTTAGCATGTACATAAAAGAACAAGAACCACAACAAAAAGATCAACAACAACTACAAAATAGCAACAACAAGGGCAACAAAAACCAGCATAGACAACAACAAAATGACAACATCAAAACCCAGGTACATCTGATCAATAAAACTTGTTCAAGGCACTCCGCCATCTTTGCTCCCGCATCAGGGCATTTGGGACCTGCAGGCTCAGAGACAGACAGGCATAGTATTGCTTGGGTCTCAGGCAGATTGTGTGTACGCTGCTCCCAAGAGCTGGGAAGGCCTGCAGTAATCGACGTGCCAGCCCTGTTGTGGGACTTCTGCCCTGCAGAGGGACGCCCCATCCCCCCACACTGGGAGAGATCACACATCCCTGCACAGGGCAGGAGCATACAAGCCTCCCTTTGGCGACCTCTGCTCCAGGAATTCAGTACGCTGAGCCTTTGGATGTGCAGGGATTCCCCAATATAACTTGGGGCAAGGCACATCAGGGCTCCAAAATCACTCAGGAGCAGGGCAGGCCCCAGAAATCAGTGCCAGGGGAATCCCGGTAATCCAGGGGGAGCAGAAATAGTTTTGCAGGCTCACAGGAGGTCCAACCAACAGCCAGTGACAGCAGGACCAACTAACACCAGAGGTAACAGGACGGTAAAAGGCAAACGTAGGAACGTTACTAACAGAAATCAAAGTAATGTGGCACCATCCGAACCCAACTCTCCAACAGCAGCAAGTCCTGGATACTCCACCACACCCGAAAGACAAGATCTGAATTTAAAATCACTTCTCATGATGCTATAGAGGATTTCAAGAAGGACACAAATAAATCTCATAAAGAATTACAGGAGATCATGAATCAAGGGTTAGAAGCCCTTACAAAGGAAACACAAAAATCGCTTAAAGAAATGCAGGAGAACATGGATCAACAGATGGAGGCCCATAAGGAGGCAGCACAAAAATCACTTAAAGAAATGAATCAAAGGGTAGATGCACTTTCAAAAGAATCACAAAAATTGCTTAAAGAACTGCAGGAGATGATGGATCAACAGAGGGAAGCCCATGAGGGGGAAACACAAAAATCGCTTAGAGAAATACAGGAGAACTTGGTCAAGAGGCAGAAATTCTGAAAGAGGAAATGCAAAAATACCTTAAAGAAATAGAGGAAAATACAAACAAACAACTAAAGGATCTCAGCAAATCCATCCAGGATCTAAAAAAGGAAGTAGAAACAACTAAGAAATCATAAAGGGAGAAACTTTGGAGATAGAAAACCTTGGGAAGAAATCAGGAGACAGAGATGCAAACATCAACAATAGAATACAAGAGATGGAAGAAAGAATCTCAGGTGCTGAAGATACTATAGAAAACATTGAATCAACAGTCAAAGAAAATGCAAAATGCAAAAAAACATGTAACCCAAAACATCCAGGAAATCCAGCACACAATGAGAAGACCAAACCTAAGGATTATAGGTATAGATGAGAGTAAAGATTTGCAACTTAAAGGGCCAGTAAAACAAAATTATGGAGGAAAACTTCTCTAACCTAAAGAGAGAGATGCCGATGAACGTACAAGAAGCCTACAGAACTCCAGACAGACTGGACCAGAACAGAAATACATCCCGTCACATAATAATCAAAACACCAAATTACTAAACAAAGAAAGAATATTAAAAGCAGTAAGAGAAAAGGGCCAAAAGAAGACCTATCCGAATCACATCAGACTTCTCACCAGAGACTATGAAAGCCAGAAGATCCTGGGCCGAACTCATGCAGACACTAAGAGAACACAAATGCCAGACTAGACTACTATACCCAGCAAAACTCTCAATCACCTTAGATGGAGAGACCAAGATATTCCATGATAAAACCAAATTTTCACAATATCTTTCCATAATCCCAGCCCTGCAGATGATAATGTGTAGAAACTGCCAATACAAGGAGAGAAACAACACCCCGGAAAAAAATGAGATAGTAACCTTCTTGCATCAAACCCAAAAGGAGATAACCACTCAAACATAAAGATAACATCAGGTGGCAATAATCACTATTCCTTAATCTCTCTTAATACAAATGGTATCAATTCCCCAATAAAAAGACATGGACTAACAGACTGGATACATAAACAGGACCCAGCATTTTGCTGCGTGACCTCAGTGTCAAAGACAAACACAATCTCAGAGGAAAATGCTGGAAAACAATTTTCCAAGCAAATGGTCCCAGGAAACGTGCTGGAGTATCCATCCTAATATCAGATAAAAGTGACTTTCAACCTAAAGTCATCAAAAAAGACACAGAAAGACACTACATACTGATCAAAGGAAAAATCCACAAACAAGAACTCCCAATTCTGAATATATATGCTCCAAATGCAAGGGCACCCTCATTCATAAAAGAAACTTTACTAAAGCTCAAAGCACACATCGCACCTCACACAATAATAGTGGGTGACTTCAACACCCCGCTCTCTGAAATGGATCATTCAGGAAAGAAGAAACTAAATATGAACACAGTGAAACTAATTGAAGCCTTGGACCAAATGGAACTAACAGATATATATAGAACATTTCATCCTAGAGCAAAAGAATACACCTTCTTCTCAGCACCTCATGATATCTTCTCCAAAATCAACCATATAATTGGTCACAAATCAGACCTCAACTGATATTAGAAGATTGAACTAATCCCATGCCTCCTATCAGATCACTATGGAAAAAGGGTGGTCTTCAATGGCAACAAAAACAACAGAAAACCCACATACACATGGTGGCTGAAGAATGCTCTACTCAATGATAACTTGGTCAAGGAGGAAATAAAGAAAGAAAGCAAAGACTTTTAAAATTTAATGAAAATGAAGGCACAATGTACCCTAATTTATGGGACACAATGAAAGCAGTGCTAAGAAGAAAATTCATAGCCCTGTGTGCCTCCAAAAAGGAACTGGAGACAGCATACACTAGTAGCTTAATGGCACACCCAAAATCCCTGGAACAAAAAGAAGCAAATACACCCAAGAAGAGTAGAAGGCAGGAAATCATCAAACTCAGAGCTGAAATCAATCAAGTATAAACAAATAAAACCATACAAACAATCAACAAAACTAGGAGTTGGTTTATTGAGAAAATCAACAAGACTGATAAACCCTTAGCCAGACTAACCAGAGGGCACAGAGACAGTATCCAAATTAACAAAATCAGAAATGAAAAGGGAGAGTAACAAGAAAAACTGAGGAAATTCAAAAAATCATCAGATCCTACTACAAAAGCCTGTTTTCAACACAACTAGAAAATCTCGAGGAAGTGGACAATATCCTTGACAGATACCACCAAAACTAAATCAGGATCAAATAGAACATCTAAGTCGTCGTATAACCCCTGAAGAAATAAAGTCGTCTTTGGAAGTCTTCCAAACAAAAAAAGCACAGGTTCAGATGGTTTTAGTGCAGAATTCTATCAGACTTTCAAAGAAGACCTAACACCAATACTTTTCAAACTATTCAACAAACTAGAAAGGGAAGGAACACTACCCAACTCGTCCTATGAAGCCACAATTACGCTAATACCAGAAGCACAAAGATCCGAAAAGGAAAGCGAATCTCAGGCCAATCTCTCTTATGACTATCGATGCAAAAATACTCAATAAAATTCTTGCCAAGCAAATCCAGGAAAACATCAAAAAGATCATTCACTATGATCAAGTAGGCTTCATCCCAGAGATGCAGGGATGGTTCAATATAAGGAAATCCATCGATGCAATCCACTATATAAACAAACTCAAAGGAAAAATACGACATGGTCATTTCACTAGATGCTGAGAAAGCATTTGACTAAATTCAGCACATTTCATGCTAAAGGTCTTGGAAAGATCAGGAATTAGAGGCCCATATGTAAACATAGTAAAAGCAATTTACAGCAAACCTGTAGCCAACCTCAATGTAAATGGAGAGAAACTTGAAGCAATCCCACTAAAATCAGGGACTAGACAAGACTGCCCTCTCTCTCCATATTTTTTCTTTTTTTTAAATTTTATTTTCTAAGTTTTTCTTTAATATACATTCAAAATCATTTCCCCTTTCCCGTTTCCTCCGTCCCTGAAAGTCCCATAAGCCCCCTTCCCTCCCTCTGTTCCCCATTCAACCCCCTCTCACTTCTCTGTCCTGGCATTCCCCTATATCCAAACTTTCCAGGACCAGGGGTCTCTCCTTCCATCTTCTTGGAAATCTATTGATATGCGAATTGTGTCTTGGGTATTCCGAGATTCTGGGTTAGTATCCCCTTATCAGTGACTGCATACTATGTGTGTTCTTTTGTGTTTGGGTTACCTCACTAAAGATGATATTTTCAAATTCTGACCATTTGCCTAGGAATTTCGTGAATTCATTGTTTTTAATTGCAGAGTAGTATTCCATTGTGTAAATATACCACATCTTCTGAATCCATTCCTCTGTTGAGGGACATCTGGGCACTCTCCAGCTTCTGGCTATTATAAATAAGGCTGCTATGAACATAGTGGAGCATGTGTCCTTATTGCATGCAGGAAAAGCCTCTGGGTATATGCCTAGGAGTTTTGGGAGCCCCAAAACTGAAGGAAGTTCGTAAAGATCACAGTAATCCTATTCTTGCTCCATGATCACCTCTTTATTTTTATTTTTTTTTGTCTCTCTCTTCATTTTATTTTTCATTGAAGACCAGCGTTCACAAAAGTAAGCTTATACCTCAATTTATTCTAAATCTCTAATGACCCACAAAACTCTGATCCAACTTACTCAACTCTTGGGTTGTTGGCCTGGGTTCTGTCTAACATATGCACAATCAGCTTTTATCCAACTCTCACGTTAAAATTAGCTCTAGTTTCTAGAGTGTATATCTACATTTATGAATTTGATTGTCCATATTCAGTAAACAAAACCCTGTACAAGGACATATGCCATAAAAAGTTTTTCTTTGTATTTTTGTTTTATGTCATATATCTGAGTATGTTCTGACTCACTTTTTGAATTTTAAAGATTAGATGTTTGTTTTCTTAAATATTCATATTTTACTTTGTATAGCAAGCACAAAATCTGCAGTACTTTATTAGTTTCATTGTTTTTATCATAAAACATTCTGATGAAAATAAAGATGCTGGAGAACAGGATCTTGGTTTTTAATACTTCTTGGTGTCAGGCAGGCAAGTGAGAAATCTTAGAGAAGTTCTGCTCAAAGGGATATTGTATGGCTTTTTCATAAGCACATGTATGACAAGAATTCTGGTATAACCTATGATGACGTGTAGTGCTGACTTAACCTCACAGTGGTCTGCTCTCCTTACCAAGAGAAATTAAAGCATTCCCAAAGATGATTATAAAGATGCCCACAGATCAATTTGGAAATAACAATTACTCAATCATTAGTTATTTTGTTGATCTTTTTTTCCATGGATTCTAGACTATCTTCAGTAGAAAATGAATGCTAAATGTTACAGTAATAGTCAAAATTTTTCAAATATTTTCATTTTGCTTAAAACTACTTTTGTATTGAAAGGTATTGTTCAATTTTCAGTAAAGTATCTTTTTGTATTAAAGGAACTTGGCAGTATCTTTTGTTTATGTTCATGGGTGGATATTTTTGAGACAATTTTTTGTAATGCTGGCAGCACAGTAATTTAGAAATCAGAACGGCTATGAAATTGTGGAGATTTCGACTTTTACTGCTGGATGCTGAAAGTTAAAGCATGTGTTACTATGTATTACTTAATTTGTGTTTCTGTAGACTCTTTTCAATGAATGATATATTACCAATATAAGATAAACTAGACAACATGACATGGCTTAGAGTACCATGGGTGGAAAGAGATGTAGAAGAAACACAAATTCTGTCTCATCTAAATTCTTGTCTTGGTAAATCAAGAATAGTTTGGTACATGTGTAGTCCTAATTTCAAAAAAAATTCAAAATAGGAACAGCAAAGAAGAGTTTATGCTGGATATACAAAAATAATGTCACCTTAGTGACAAGAATCCATTCTTATTGTCTTAATATTAACTTACATGCTGATACTAAAGAAATTACTTTGAGATTCTAAAATTTATACATGTATATGTTGATATTGTTACGTGATCTTAGAAATCATGACCATGCACTTTTATATTATCAAATTATCATAATAGCAACCTATATCCCAGCACATTGATAATTTGTTTTGCAGATAATTTGGTATTTTTAATCTTAAAGTTAAGAAATGCTTACATTGTATAAAAACTGACAGATAACTGTCTAAAATGATTGCCATTAAGAGATTACAACTATTAATTCTCAGAAATCCATTTTCTTTTGTCATCTCTCTAACACATCTCTAACACAAGATGCTAGGTAAAATGAGTGACAATTTCCTAAAAATTTAAGAAGAAAAAATCCATTTAAGAATGCCATTGCACACTTTGTTTGTGTGTGTGAGAGCCTATGTATGTTTGTCATAAAGCCCTGTTTGTGTGCATGATTGTTTGTGTAAAATAGTATTCATGAATGTGTGAATGGTAGCTTGTAGTCAAAGTTTGGTCTCTTGCTTAGTCACTGTCCAATAAAAAAAGGAGATATGGTTCTTTGTGTAACAGAACAATTCCTATCCTGAACTTGCTTTGTAGACCAAGCTGACCTTAAATTCACAAAGATACAACTACCTCTTCCTTCCTAGTGCATGGATAAAGGCATGTACCACCATTCCTGGTGTCCACATTAATGTTATGAGAATGATTCTCCATTTGTTTTGGAACTCACAAATTCATTATATTATGTGGAGAGTGAAACCAAGGTATATTCTTGTCTCTGTCAGCTCTACACTGTAACTACAGGTGCATGTCAAGGTGTCAAGCATTTTACAAGAATTCTGTGGTTCCAATATTGTGGACACTTCTATATATTAAGACTATTTCCTCCTAACCTATTTATTTTTATTTTTCCTAATTACCTGTAATACACACTACATTGGTTATTCACATACAAAATATTTGATGCATAATCAATTTTTATTTAGCTAAATCTCACAGCTATCTAAGTTAGTATAATTGTTGTAGTATATTATAAGCAGTGATATTTTCCAATGGAAAACTAAATCAATAATAGTCAAGATATTGTAGAAACACTCTGGTATCGTTCACATTTCCACAAACTAAAAATCCTGTGAATTGAATATAACAGAGAACTCAGGCTATTTAAGTCACAGGACATATCTGAACACATTTACTAATCAAGTAACATTTATGCATGTATAAGATTGAATAATGTTTGTGAAAACACAAACACAGAAAATGCCTTCTCAAAAGCATTTTTTCATTCCCTGATTATCTTGCATACAGTACCTCTGAGTGGCCTTTATCACTCTGGAGTTTCATTTCAGATGGATGTTGACTGGTGGTACAAACCAAGTATGTCAAAACTAAGAGCAGAAAAATCACCATTTGCTTGCTGTTTCTTCTACAGAAACTCAGATTATTTCACTGGCTAAATAATCAAAAATAAGAAACACTTATATTATTCCTCTGTTCTCAAACAGGAATAAAGCAAGAGTTGTTCATCCTCTGTATTTGTATATCTTCCATGTTTCCTTATTGGCAGAGAGTGCTGCAATATCTTTAACATTATTTTACTTAAAGAACATGATTAGTTTTATGGAAAGATTAATATGACATTTATTGTTTACATATGTACACAATAGAGAAAACCTAGGAATTATTTTAGAACATCAAAGCTTAATGTTTTATGTAACTGATAAAGAGGGAAAATAAACACCCCTACAGTACATGTATCTCTTAAGACACTTCCTGTATTAATGACATTTTCTCCTTCAATAAATGTTTAATTTAAATAGCTCTACCCTGAATCCAAGGTATTGATGGTGATATATGTTACACAAAGCATGCTGGAAATAAAAATATCTTCCTTTTCCTTACTTAGATGCCACTCTATATTTCAAGTATGTTGGATAATTTAAGATAAGAAGGATGAACAAAAATTACGATAAGTAATTTTGATGGTTCTACAATGTATGATTTTCCCTTATTCATATTAGTCATGTTTACTTTCATATCCTTACCTTTCAGTTTCAAATTTCCTTATGCAGCCAATGCTTTTTACTATACCTTCTAAATGATTCTCCTGTCCACAATGCAAACAATGAATATACTGTTTTTTTCTATTAGGACCATCTTCAATTTCTTTAATGGGATTTGGTCTTTTTTTTCATCTCTACTCACTTCTAGTCAATTTTTATTTCTTCCTTTATTTCTTCAGTTTATTGTTTAATTGTGGGAATTTATTCATCTTCTATTGGCAAAAGTAATGTTGATGTCCTATTTTTTTCTATTGTAGTTAGATACAATATAGGGTTCTGTTTTAATTTTTGAGATAGTGTGAGACATGCTTTATGGCCTCTAATATGTATTTGCAGAAGTTTCACAATCCTGTGAAAATAATAGGTTAATGTTTTGATAGAGTACTCTGAAATATGTAAGAAATTTTAGATTTGTGTAATCATTGGACTCTTTTTTGGTTTGTTTTGTTTTCTCAAACTTGTAATTTCTGCTTTCTACTGGGAAGCAAATAATGTGAAGAGTTAAAACTGAAAGAAATTTATTATTTCCTGTTGTGTGGATTTTGCATATTTTCAATTTATTCCTTTAATTTACTATTTCATAGAGATGGCTAAATTTATGGATTCTGTAATCTGATTTTCCCATGGGAGAATTTAATTTTATTCTTTGTTTTGCTATAACAAGACTATTATGAAATAAACTCGGACAAAACCTGAGATGCACTGGAAATTTGAATACATCATCCTTCTTATTTCTGGCTTTAAAAACTTACATAATAATAAATTGTTATTCAAGTGAGGTTCATAAGAGATCTGATTTTGGAGAGTTTTAAATTGCTTTGTTTACTCTGTATTTTTACAATTTTAATCATGGTTTATTATGGAAAATTTTCTTTTCTCTAGCTGTTTGCTCAGAGTTTGATAAGTCTTTTCTGCTGAGATGGGCATGATGTATTTCCCCAACATTTTGCTTCATAAAGGAAATACACCTCAGTGACAAAGACAGGCACTACCTAATAGGAAAAGGCTAGAAAAAATCCAAGCAATAGGTCTCAAGAAACAAGTTGGAGTAGCCATTCTAATATCCAATAAAAGTCTTTCAAACGAATGTTATCAAAATAGATGGAGAAGAACATTACATACCCATAAAAAGAGAAACCCACCAAGATGAACTCTCAATTCTGATCATCTATGCTCCAAATATAAGGGTGCCCACATTGGTAAAAGAAACTTTACTAAAGCTCAAGGCATACATTACACCTCACACAATAATTATGAGTGACTTCAACACCCCACTTTCATCAATGGACAGATCATGAAAACAGAAACTAAACAGAGACATAGTGAAAACTAACAAAACTAACAAAAGTTTTGAACCAAATGAATTTGACAAATACCTACAGAATATTTCATCCTAAAACCAAACAATATACCTTCTACTCAGCACCTCATCAATTTTGGACAAATTACTCAGGATCCAGGAAGCACTTACCCATAGTTTCTGGGAGCTGTGTATTCATCAAATACACAGAATCACTCCAGAAATTTATCAAGTTTAGTGAATATCTAATGACCTAGCTCTTCACACTGGGAGAAAGTCAGAGATCAGGACATTGGGAAGATATGATATCCTGAATTTTAAATTTTTTCTTGTGATAATTATGATAACAATATCAATATATTAGTAATCCCATATTGCATATCACATGTTAATTTCTCTTTGTAGATTTCTGCATACCAATTAATTTTACAAATGCAAATCTACTCAATTTTTTAAGATGTTGTGGGCATTCAATAGGTCTTTCTTTTATAGAATATTTCTTTTCAGGGAACTTTAAGAAAATTTAAGACTATGAAAAGGCCTATTACTACAAACTGAAGGAGGAATAACAAACATATGCATGTGTTTTAGCAGCATTTGAGTTTATCCGGAAATGTTCAACTGCAAAAGGTTGTACAGAATGGTGCTGTTATTATTTAAGATTACAAACTGTTCTTAATACGTGACTGGGCACAAAATTCCCAGTTACTCCTATAAATGTCAACTGGAAGACTTTAAAATTGATGATGTCTACACTTTGGTCTTCATTCTTCTTTATTCTTCATAGGGTCTGTGAGATGTATTTTGGTTATTTTGAGCTTAATCCCTAATATCAACTTTTCAGTGTGTATATACTATGTGAGTTATTAGGTGTCTGGGTAAATGCTGTCTTTTTCCACCAGATGATTTCGACTTCTTTGCCAAAGTGACCATAGATGTGTGAGTTTATTCTGATCCTTCAACTCTATTCCATTGATCTAACTGTCTGTCTCTGTACAAGTACCATGTGGTTTTTCACTATTGCTCTGTATTACAGTCTGAGAACAGGGATGGTGATTTCCAAAGAAATCTTTTATTGTTGAGAATAGATTTTGCTATACTAAGTTTTTTTGTTATTCCAGATGAATTTGAGAATTGCTCTTTCTATATCTGTGAAGAATTGAGTTGGGATTTTGATGTGGATTGCATTGAATCTTTTGATTGCCTTTGTCAAGATGACCATTTTTACTATATTAATCCTCCCAATCCATGAGCAGGGGAAAGCTTTCCATCTTCTAAGGTCTTCTTCAGAGACTTGAAGTTCTTTTCATATAGATCTTTCACATGGTAAGAGTCACACCAAGATATTTTATATTATTTGTAACTATCATAAAGGGTGTCATTTCCCTAATTTCTTTCTCAGACCATTTATCTTTTGAAGAAAGGAGGGCTATTTATTTATTTGGGTTAATTTTATATCCAGGTATTTTGATGAAATTGTTTCAGCTGTAGATATTCCCTGGTGCAATTTTTGGGTGATTAAGTACATTATCATGTCATCCACAAATAGTGATATCTAGTCTTCTTTTACAATTTGTATTCATTTGACCTTCTTTTGTTAGCTAACTGCTCTTGCTAGAATTTTGAGTACAGTGTTGAATAGATAGGAAAAGAATGGGAATCCTTAGCTAGTTCCGAATTTTAGTATAATTGCTTCAAATTTCTCTCCATTTAGTTTGATGTTGGCTATTTGTTTGCTGTATATTTCTTTTATTATGCTTAGGTATGGACCTTGAATTCTTGAACTTTCCAAGCCTTTTAACATAAGGGGATGTTGTGTTTTGTCAAAAGCTTTTTTCACAATCTAATAAGATAATCATATGGCATTTTTGTTTTTATTTATTTATATAGTGGATTAAATAGATAAATTTCTGTATATAGAAATATCCCTGTATCCCTGTGATGAAGCCTTCTTGATTATGGTAAATAGTCATTTTGATGTGTTCTTGGATTTGGTTTGCAAGAATTTTATTCAGTATTTTTGTATAATATTCACAAGGGAAATTCGTCTGAATTTCTCTTCCTTCTTAGGTCTTTGTGGGGTTTAATTATCATCATAACTGTGGCTTCAGTGAATGAAATGGGTAGTGTCTCCATTTGTTTCTATTTTGTCAAATAATTGTAGATGTATTAGTATAAGATCTTTTGATGGTCTGACAGAATTCTGCACTAAAACAATCTGGTTCTCTTAGGGAATATGTCCACTGATTTGAGAGATATTAAAGAATAAGGATTGTTGCTTTCTGTTATTTTTGTTGTCAAAGGAGGAATTATGTATGTTTGGTTTTCTTCTTTAGTGTTTGTTGGGAGATTAATTCCTTCATTTTGGGAGTTGTTGTTTCACTCCTTGTACTGGAGGTTCCCTTCTATTATTGTCTGTAGGACAGGTTTGTTTGAAATCTATTGTATAAATTTGGTTTTGTCATGAAATATCTTGACTTCTCTATCTATAGTGATAGAGTGTTTTGCTGAGTATAGTAGCCTATCCTAGCATTTGTGATTGCTATGATCTACATAACATCTGCCCAAGTTCTTGTGAGTTTTAGTGTCTCTTGAGAATTCTGGTGTGATTCTGATAGGTCTGACATTATAGTCTGGACTCTTTCCATTAAGGTTTTTAATATTCTCTCTTTGGTGTGTGTATTTAGTGTTTTGTTTATAATATGATGGGAAGGATTTCTTTTCTGTTCCAATGTATTAGGTGTTCTGTAGGCTTCTTATAAGTTTACAGCCATCTCTTTCTTTAGAATAGGAAAGTTTTCTTCTATAGTTTTGTTTCAGATGTTTTCTGTCCTTTTGAACTGTGAATCTTCACTCTCTTCTATTTCTACTATGATTAGATTTGTTCTTTTCATCGTGTATGCCAAGAAATGCTTGCTAACAGGAACCTGTTATGACTGTCTTCTGAGAGACTCTGCCAGAGCCTGATAAGTACAGAAGTAGATACTTGCAGCCAACCATTGGACTGAGAATTGGGGTCCCCAATGGAGGATTTGGAGAAGGGACTGAAGAAGCTTAGGGGGTTTGCAGTGCTATAGGGGGAGTAACAATGTCAACTGATGAGACCCCTGATATTCCAAATGGACCACCAACCAAAGAATCCACATGAAGGGACCTAGGGCTCTGGCCATATATGTGGCAGAGGATAGCCTGATTTGACATCAGTGGGAGGAGGAGCCCTTGGACCTGAGAGGATTTGATGCCCCAGGGTATGGGAATGCCAGGGTGGGAAGACAATTGTGGGTGGGTGATTTAGGGAGCACCCTCATAGAGGCAGGTTGAGAGGGGAAGGAATATAGGGTTTCTAGAGAGGAGACCTGGAAAGGGGATAGCATTTGAAATGTAAATAAAGAAAACATCCGAGAGAGAGAGAGAGAGAGAGAGAGAGAGAGAGAGAGAGAGAGAGAGAGAGAGAGAGAGAGAGGGAAAGAGAGAGAGAGAGAGAGCCTTTATGTGATATACTGGTTAGGTCTGATTATCTCAGTGTTTCATTGTCTGGTGAGGGTCTGATCTTGGACAGTTTTATGACCAAAAAATATCTATGCTTTAATTATATGTCATAATAAAATTGTATTTGTTATTTACATTACATCTTGCTTTGAAATGTCACACTATGGTGAAAGATATTTCCTCCCATAGTAAATTTAATATAACATGAATCTTAAAGCATTCTGCAGATGTACTTCAGAGAAATCCATATATAAAACCCATGTTGAATTTCAATTCACACAATTGAGAATTAAAGTCAAAATGTGTGTCCATAAATTCAATAAAATTTCAATAAATGCATGGTTTGAGACAATTTTCTGGGGAAGGAGGGAGAGAAAACATCAGTTGCCAACTTACTCAGTAGCGGAGTATACATGTTTCAATACTGACAGATGCCATATGTAACTTGTGCTCTCTGAGGTGTTCGTGACATAATAGTTCCTCATGATACCAACTACATTCTGGCATGTATGGAGACTTGATCTACAGAAACTAAAAGTCTTGTAGAGAAAAGTTCAGGTCAAGGGAGAATATAGGAACCTCTTTATTCCTATTCTCTTATGCTGTCAAATTATCTTTGTAAGATTTAGGTTTCTGGTCCTCAATATTTCCTGCTGTCACCCGTTGTTGGAGAAACTTCCCTTTTCATTTCTGTAGTGGAGAGATTGATAATTGATCACACTAGTAGAAGGCAGGGACTTCCACAGATCAGCAAGTCCAGACTACTATATCCAGCAAAACTCTCAATCACCATAGAGGGAGATATGAAGATATTCCATGATAAAACCAAGACATCCAGGAAATCCTGGACACAATGAGAAGGATTTCCTAAGGATTATAGGTATAGAAGAGAGTGAAGATTTCAAACTTAAAGGGCCAGTAAATATCTTCAACAAAATTATAGAAGAAAACTTCCCTAACCTAAAGAAAGAGATGTCCATGAACATACAAGAATCCTACAGAACTCCAAACAGACTGGACCAGACCAGAAATTCCCCCCGTCACATAATAATCTAAACACCAAATGCACCAAACAAAGAAAGAATATGGCTGCCAGTGATTCTCAATGTCTCATTTCTAAAGTCTTGATATGAAATATCCTAAACCACTGATTTTGTGGAATAGGTACATTTGGATTTATCTGAGCTTACCTCATGGTTAGATTCAGGTTTTTCATCTTTGGCAGGAATGTCACAGAAAAGCTGGATTATGTCTCTTCCAAAGATTAATTTTTTCTTTTAATTTGTTTCATTAGAGCATTTCTCAATGTGTATCTGGTATAAATTTTACCTACTCTGTTCTCAATACCATGCACCTAAATTAGGTAGGAATTGAAAACTTTTGACTTTAAGGAATGGGTGGGCCTGACCTCTAGAGTAACTCCTTCCTCAAGTACAGCCAAGACAGCTCGGAACCAGAAGTCCTTTGCTTCAGCCTTTTCTTCTGTGTGTTCTGAGATGAGTTACTTAGTCCTTTTAGATGACATGAATGCTCATCCTATGAGATTTTTGTGGGAAATTAAAGCAATGGATTCAGAAATGTTACAACATCTGAAAATATTGGTATACATATATAGCACTTGTGAAACTGTGGTATCCAGTACTGGATGATGTGGAGTACCATGAAGCCCTCTTGTACAGTAGCCAATGAGAACCAAGGGCCTCTACTCTCAGTAATGTCAAACAAGGCCATCCTCTGCTACATATGTGGCTGGAGTCATGGGTCCCTCCATGTGTACACTTTGGGTGGTGGTTTAGTCCCTGGGAGCTCTGTGTGTACTTGTTAGTTCATACTGTTGTCCCTCCTGTGGGGCTGCAAACTCCTTGAGCTCCTTGGTTCCTTCCTCTATCTCCTTCATTGGGGACCCTGTGCTCACTCCATTGGTTGGGTATGAGAATCTACTTCTGTGTTTGTCAGGCACTGGCAGAGCCTTTCAAGAGACAGCACTATCTCTGTTTGGTAACTGTATATGGGATTGATCCCCATGTGGGTCAGTCTCTGGATGGTCTTTATTTCAGTCTCTGCTCCACATTTTGTCTCTGCATCTCCTCCCATAGGTATTTTGATCCCCCTTCTATGAAGGACCGAAGCATCAACACTTTGATCTCACTTCTTGACCTTCATGTGGTCTGTGAATTGTAACTTGGGTATTCTGAGCTTCTGGACTATTATTTATTTATCAGTAAGTGTATGCCATGTGTGTTCTTTTGCTATAGGTTATCTCAGTCAGGATGATATTTTCTAAGTTCTATCCATTTGCCTAAGAAATTCATTAGTTCATTGTTTTTAATAGCTGAATAGCATTCCATTGTTCCACATTTTCTGTATCCATTCCTCTGTTGAGGATATTTGAGGATCCTCCCACTTTGAAGTGTAAACGTTTAACTGTTCAGGTTGAATTTGGAGGTCCCCCTTTAAGTGTCAAATTTTAACTATTTAGGCTCACTATGAAGGTACAGTTGAAACCAGTTTATACCTTAGTTTTAATGTTAAGATACTATTATGGAGATTTTTAAACTAGCATATATGTTTGGTTATTTAATAAATTGCAGCTATTGTCAAAAACATTAAACAGTAGCTTTTTATAAAGATTTCAATTTTAAGCAGGATTACTATGTGAACACTCCTAATGTAAAGAACAGTTTATTTTTTTTTTATTGCCATACTTTTACCAAAACCGTTGAAGTTGGATTACTTTCTTTTGGTGCTGGGGCCTGAATTCAGGACCCTTTGTTTCCAGGCACACAGACTATTGCTGTGCTAAAATTTGAAGTATAAAATGTGAGTATAGCATTAAAACTTCTGTGTTCTGACTTGACTCAGTATTGAACTTGCTTTCTAATAACCTGGGGAGAGGGTATTCACCCATCATTATAGTTCATAAGGACACCTGCCTATATTTAGCATGTACCTATAATTCTGGGAATGGTGTAGTTTAAAAGCAGAGTAAGGAGGTCTGTCATCTTGTCCTGCAGCCCTGGCTGCACATTTGTTTTTAGAGCTCTGGTAGAACTTTCATTGAGACATTATCATTGGTCACATAACACTATGCTTTCTTTTTAAATATTTTCCTTTTTGTCTTTTTACCACCATCTCAAATGGTACTGAGTAGAACATACTTGGAGCTTTTTCTTCAAGAATTTGTTTTGTTAAGAACAGAAACAAGCACATACGCACAAAAACTCTTTCATACCACACAAGCACATGCACACACAAATTCAATATTTCCTCACACATAAGCATACACACACACATACAAACACAAATGCATACACATTCAACCTTCTCTCATACAAACTCATACACAATATTCTTTCAGTTCATATTAAATGTTCTACTTTTTAAACATTTTATTTATTTTAATTTTATGTGCATTGGTGTGTTTTTCATTTTTGTTTGTTTTTATGAGATAGGGTTTCTCTGTGCAATCCCAACTGTCTTGGTAATTGCTCTGTAGACCAGTCTGGCCTTGAATGCATAGATCCTGCTCCCTCCATAGTGGTGGCACTAAAGATACCACCACTTGGCCATTCAATATTCTCTCATACAGACTTTCACACACACTCAACACTTCTTTCTCACACACTCACACACACTCAATATTCTCTCACACAATACAATATTTTCACAAGTTCATTTGACATTGTCTCATACCTATCTTTATCAAACACACACACATACATAAACACACACACACACAGACACACACATACACATACACACACATGTATACACAATTTACTGTTAGCCATCAAGTTAAAAGCTAAACGAATAAAAATTTAGAATCATTTTGGACTTCAAATGAAATTAGATTCTAGGGTTTCTATTATGCTCTGCTTTAAATACCTTCTTAGGAAGATGACTGTTCATACACAAGGCATAATCTGTATTGACACAGTCCTATCCTATCCTTTTTTCATAAATGATGTCCCATATATATTGAATAGAATATAGATTTTAGAATTTCTCCTCTAATTTCAAAATTATGTACTTCATTTTTTTTATAAGAGAGAGACAGAAACCACATTGGGCTTAAAAAGGAGGAAGTTCATGGAATTCTGCATCATGTGCTTTAATGTCTTATGGCCCACATACTTCCCTGATAAAGTTTAGAGTTTACCTGAAATACAAATATTTCATAATAAGCAATTAATTGGAACATCCTACTCTCTTTCTCTTAGTTGATTTCCTTGCAATTTTAAGCAATATTTTTAAGTTTAATGTTAATTTGATAGTCATCTTAGATCTCCAAAGAACTGTTTCATGAGTTTCACTTCTATGTATATTGTGTTACAATTCATAGGTGGTCCAAATCTATGAAAATCAAATCAAAAGTGGACCCTTCTGTCCAAATTCATAGGTGGTCCAAATCTATGAAAATCAAAACAAAAGTGGACCCTTCTGTCCAAATTCATAGGTGGTCCAAATGTATGAAAATCAAATCAAAAGTGGACCCTTCTGTCCAAAGGGACATTGAAGCATCCCATTCTGAAAATGAGAGTTACAAACTATCATCCTCCTCTTTGTCATAAGAGCGTTCATTCAGTCTTCCTCTTGCATAACAGATAAGAATCTAAAATCTACATGACAAGGGCCTGGCATTTTCCTATGCTATAGAAGATGGCATAGGAATGATTCACTGAAATGAAGAGAGACTCAGGTATTGCTCCACTCCCACTGTGACTTCCAGAAACACTACTTCTACAAGGAGGAGACTAAGAAATGCCCCCTTATACCCAAGAAACCATCAAAATTTCTCCTTCAGATCAAGAGTTCATTGGGTCCTCTCCATATGTAAACAGTCACCATGGGTGTATCAAAAATTCATTATCACCCCAGCAGGAAGACAGCAACCCTTTTTCTACCAAGGAGGGCTCAAACCATGTAATTTTTTGTCCACAAAGGGAGGGAAACCTTCCAGTAGTTCAAAAGCATGGCCTACGATTCTCTTCCTAGCTTATGGGAATTCATATCTGTACTAATTTGAATAGGGACTCCCAAATCATTCCATTATTAAAAGAAAATTCAGGCATACAAAATCTCAGGTAGGAGACCTGAGGATAACCCTCTCTACTAAGCTATAAATAAAACATTATAATATGAATTTGATTACCCACGTTGTGTCCCTTCTGTCCTAGGAGGCCACAAATATTCAGTTTGTTGGAAGAAAATTCAAAGAATCCCACTGCAAAGGGAGAGGTGTAGTTCTATCCTCAAACCTAAAAGAGCTATGAGACCTTCTCAAAATGAGCAATGTGATCTCAGACATTCCTAATTTCAGGAAAGGAACATCAAACATCCTCCACCCTGCCATCATATCAGGCAGCTTTAGAATGTTCCAGGCTGAAAGAGAGGGCCTCTCACATAACCTGTCTTAGAAACTTAGCCACATCGATGTATTTTACATGAAAAGAGATTCCAGAAAAATGCCCACTAAACAAGAGTGGCTTAGCACTTTGAGATCTTTCAAATGTAGCCTCTGACTTACTCCTTCTACCCAAGGAGAAATAAGAGCTTCACAGACTGCAAAATGCAATCTTTAAGGCAGCCATTCTCAAGAGGGTAGCCTTGGCCTTACACACTTACAATGGCCTTTTTAATTTTTATAATCCACAAGCCACCCTCATGTCTTTTCTCTCTGTATGACATATGAAAAACAGGCATTTAGAACTTTTTATTCACAGCATCCATCTTTAAAACCTATTACATCTACTCCTAGCAGTTTCAAATGTCCACTGAAACATGAGATAGGCTCTGACTAAAAGCATGACAATCATTCAACCCTTCCAACTAAGAGTAGCTCACAATTTGTTGACAGAAGAACTTGCTATACAATTTTTTCCCCATGGAGAATAACATGCATTTCCTCCAAGCAGTGGTAGATGTAGACCAAGTACATCTGATCAAATGGACAACTAATCAACTCCATCATAGGTGCACTGAGAACTTTTTATTCTGACACCATGATATCATAGCCTCTGTCCAAAGAATAGTGTCCTAGTGGATGAGATGCTTAGGACTCACCAGTAATAATGTAAAACCAGGATATTTACCTTAAAGTTGATCAGGAGAAAAGAGGCAGGTAAGTAATATTCAGAATTAGGCAGCTGATTTATCAAGAGTCCTAGCAGGTTATATACTGGTTGCTCTGCTGCCTGATCCACATGATATGGATGTTCTCACTTACCCTGTGTAAACAAGAAGGAAAAAGGAATCTAGTCATTCTCATGTAGGGATCAGACCACCTATTTCAGAACCATAGATCTTCCAACCTAATGTGTTGGCCAATAGGTCTACTAATCTGTCCATTCTGAACCAGAGATCCTCAGATTCTCTGCAATATCCCAAGTGACTTTGTTCTTATCTTTGTAGAACCTATGTGCCTCAGAAATTTCTCCAATACCTCATGGGGGCTTCAGATGTACCAAATCAACATCATATTCTCAAAACTTCCAGGGTTCAAGTGATATTAAAATGCAATTCATTTGAGAACCAGTAAACCTCAGATTTTCACTAATTGCCCAAGTGAACCTCAGGCTTACCACTTCAGAACAAGGGTATCAAAGTTGTCCCCAATGAATGAGGAGATCCTGAGACATAAGACTTGCTAAGCAAAGGACTTCAGACAAGTGAAAAGTACTAAGAAGGCCACAAATATAGCCTCTTTTCAATCAGTGTGCAATAGAATAATGAAGACACAATGGAGACTCAGATGTACCCTTCTAGAAAGAGATCAGTTTATGTCTCCAGCTATTAACTGCATCAAGCCATGTCCCCAGCAAGTAAACTGGCCCATGACTTCTAGGTGGCTCACATCAACTGCAACATCTTCTGAAGATGATCTTTATTTTATTTCTTATCCTATGCTTAACTCCAATTTATTACCTACTGTTCTTTACTCCAATTGACAACCCTCATGGCCATGATTTTAAGATACTTAACACATGGTATCTTTTCCTATCTCCATCTTCATGGTCCTCCTCAAATTCTCCACTGAACATAAGTTCAGGAACCTAAATTCTACCTTTGTCTCTTCTGCCAAGCTATTTTCTGTTGGCATGTTTATTTAACTAAATTAAGGAACAATAGTACTTGTACTTGCAGATTCTCTCTTTCTTTGCACTTTCAGATTCTCTCTTTCTTGGGAGAACCCATGAATATTGAAACAGAATAAATTCTGGGAAAAATATATGTTCCTTAGAGCATGTGCGTGTTTGTGTGTGTGTGTGTGTGTTTATGCATGCATGCATGCCTGTGTCTTTCTGTCTGTGTGACTGTGTGTATAGTTTATTTGTTTTTATTATTTTCTTTGTTTTGAATTTTGGGGGTAGGGACCCACTGTGGACCCTTGATGTTCTGGAACTCTAATTATAAGACCATGATAGCTTCAATCCTACAATGAGTGACTAGCATCATGCTCCTACATGATTTCAGACTTTTATTTCTGCTGTCCCTCCCTGAACCTTAGTATATAATGGTTTACTTGGGTCAACTATTTTAAGATATAGGGAGTGTTATGACATGGTCCATGTCATTCTTTCTTTAATCAGGGACAACTTCTTCTGCTAGTCAGTAAGGCTCTAGTTGATTGTGGTGTTTGTTGCCGTATTTAATGATTTTCCATCATTCAATTCAGGATTTACTGTATTGTTCTTGATGTTCTCCAAATCTGCTTGCCTATACTTGTGTTCAGACTTCTGTGCCATTGTCATTCACATACACTAATACACCCTAATTTTACTTTTAAATTAAACTTATTACTATCCATATATAACTACCAAATGAAAGACTCAGGTAATAGTTTAATTCATTCATCTCTATTACAATTATTGGAAGATTTCCTTCCATCAATTTTCTAATGCTCGAATGGTTGCTTACGAACTGTGTTCCCCAAGTACTTTCTGCTTGAGCCTCATTGGGTTTTTTCCTCAACATCAGCCTGCTATCAGGCCCTACTTTACTTGGACATGTGTCTAATGGAGACCCATTTTTATTTCAATCTTCACCCACCTTCACATCTGCCTCTCAGTTCCCCATTCTGATCTGCAACCCTACATTATTTTAGCAGAAGCAATGTTGTTGTTGTTGTTGTTTGCTATTAATGTGTTGGAGATATTTCTTTAACCAAGAGTTTTAAATTGGAGGGGAAAGTTTAGAAAGCTTCACTTGGTGTGCATGAGGTAGCAACCACATTATGGGGGCTGTATGTAACACTTGAATACATAGATGCATCCAAGCAAAGCTGCAATATTTCTTCACTCCACTGAGATAATTGTTTCAACATAATGGATCCATGCCTCTTCTAATCTAACCTCCAATTACAAGTAAATTCAAATTGCTCTCTATTTCTCTGTAAACAATACAACAGTTTATACTATTAATTGTCAGTGTCAGGAATAATGCTGGGCAGTTTTCTGAATTCTGTAGATTATATTATTGATACTGCATGAAGACAGAATAAGTGTTAATTAATAGTTATTATTAATTAAATAACTTTTTTCTAATATGGGTTATGAATTGATTAAACAGGGGAAAAGAATTTCGGTAAGCATTCATCACTCTCTACATTATAATGGCAGAGTCAATGTGAAAAACTGTCTTATGCTCAAAAAGTCCCTAGTACTATATCTTCTATGCTGTAATATCCTTTGTCTGATTTCAGCCAATATTTTAAGACTTTTTAAACTTTCATTTGTTTCATAATTTATCACAGTAAATGGGAAAATTAACCTACTTGCTGTGTCTGATATATTTTGCCACAAATACCTAACATTTTTATGATCATTAATAACTTTACTAACTGATAATGGCTTGGCTGAAATCAACCAAGGTGAAATAAAAAGAACTATATAAAAAAATCAGCAAATCCAGGAGCTTGTTCTTAGAGAAAATAAACAAGATAGTTAAACCCTTAGCCAGGCTAACCAGATGGTATGGAGATTTTATTAATTTAAAGAAAGCACACTACCATCTATCTTAACTTAGAAAGCTTATAATTCTACACCAAGTAATTCCTCGTTTAAGCCTGTATCTTAAAACCATCTAGTTAACGATCAATCGATAGATGGATAAGATATATATCTGTATATATGTGTGTGTGTGTATTATGAATATGTGTATATATGTGTGTTTATATGTAATAAATATATACTAAATATTACCTGAAAATATAAGAAACACAGTCTTCCAAAGCCTGACCAATTCATAGAGACAGTTGATCATCTGAAAAGTCCCTCATTCTCCAACACATTGGAGCATTAGTGTGTAGCCTTCTGGCCTAGGATCAACTTACAGACCTTTTTGTTTTGAAGGAGTGATTACACCATTTTTGCAGCAATTATCAGTCGATTATTCCTCACAGCATATTCTTTTTCTAGACAGTATTTTTGTCTGTTAATGTATTGAGAGAATTCTTGCCTAGTATCTGTCTTGACACCACCAGAGCAATTCAACTGATGCTCAGTTTCTTCTCTGAATCCATGAAAGGAGTATTGTCAGGAGCAGATATGTCTCTAGTCATGTCATTCTAAATAAAAAAACTGCCATAAATGCCATGCTCTGTGGACTTCTGATGCCTTTGATGACCATCTATCTATGCAAAGTATATCAGAACTGTTAAGCCTTGACTACTTTCAGTCATTTCTAGTGGAATTGTTTAAAAAGAACCCTTTCAAATAAGTCAGAACCACTAGTTGGCTTTCTGGCCCTTAATTCCTATGCTTTAAGCATCTGAAAATAGATTGCAATGGCTGTTATAGAAAGACAGTCAAGCTTTGTATCATAAACTTTTGTATCAATAGAAGAAATTAATATCAATGAAAACCTTAAATCTGTATCAAAAATAAATTTTGTACCAAAATAAGAGAAAAAAACTTCAACTTTGTAGCAATTATAAAAATTTCTAACAGTTAAGATTATGGGTACCAGTCAATTTAAGCTTCATACTCCCTGTTCAAAGTATGACCATTTCCATATACCCTAAAATGGCCATCTTTAGAATAGTCACTTTTTAGACCCCAAACACATGGAATTGAAATGTCAGTGCTCTACAGCTTCTTGCTGAATGTGGGTGATGAGATGCTTTAAAGGGGAGGGGATGGGTTTGAAAATAGATTTAGTTCAAGCTTAAAATATCCAAGTCAACAGTTGCAATTCAACTTTGGATGTCTAAGTTATGACTGGACAACCTAAAAGTTTGAATGAGACAAGACAACCTGAAATCCATTACACCAGGGTTCAAAGAAGTCACTTCTGTATGTCTGAAGATGAATCTCACCAAAGCTGTGCATTCTGTAATATATAAATCTCAAAACAGAATGTAAATGCCATCAAGATATCTGTATGGATTGTGTTAGTTTGTGTAGAGTGCACAGAGTAGTTAGAAGTGAAATTATGCTCCTTGTTTGGACAAGGTAAAGACAGTGTTTTTATGAGTCAATTTCAGTAATAACCTATTATAGGTATTTATGAGGATGACACAAAGAATCTTTACCTTTCCTGAAATCTTCTAGTTCTTCAATGGGTTGATCTCTATCATATCTGATCCATATAACTCTGGGAGAAAGACAGAGTCAAATTGCCTTAGTATATTGCCTTTCTCTCAAATTTGCATGTTCTTTAGCTAGTAACCAGAAGAAGATTTTCTTCACCTCTTTCCCATAGGGATAATAAAATAAACATAAAACTAAAAATCACACCCAACTTGATAATTAAACAACCCAAAAGAAGTGAAGGAAACTAAATAAATGCTATATAAACTATTTTTAGGGGTTGTTTTTTTTCTAATTTGTCAAGCCGGCGTAATTAACTGAAATTCCCATGGAACCCATGTTCCAAAGTATGCGAATTGTCCTGTAAGACTTCCAGGCTTCCCTAGAGCAATACCGTTTTCATACACCCTGCCATTATCTATTTTAGGCCACAGCCTTTCTGGCAGCACATCCTGTCCATGAGGAGCAGAGTCTGCCAGTGCTTCTGGGTCAAAGATCCCTGAACTAGTTCAGAATCAAAGGACATAATTCCCAAATGACTCGCTCAAAATCCTCTCCCATATTTAAAAACAATTAAAGCAACCTCAGTATCCAATTATTACCTGCTTGTAGAGAGCGAACAACTTTTACTTTCGCTATCTTCCTTGAGACATTATATTATTTCTTTTCACACTAAGGTAACTCAGAGGCTGGTTGGATCTGTCCCTGCATTTCTTTATGTAAGATTTCCATGCACTGAAGCCTCATGTCCAGTCTCCACTAGCTGAGAAACTAATTCTCCCATTCCTAGGCCAAGAATCCTAAATCAATAATGTATTCCTGTCTTCCAGGATGAATGCCATCAGTAGTTGGGTGTAGATTAAACAAACAAACAAAAAACCACTTTCCTGCCTAGGCACTGACATCAGTGGTCATGTCCAGCCCTCACCACTAGGTTGGTACCATGCTGACTCCTCTGCCCCAGTTTGGCTGTTCCATCCTGGTGCAAAGGCCTCAAACCTTGATCTGTGCCTATGATTTTCTCCTAGGGAATGAGTATTCTACAAACACTAGATTTGCCTATCTAGAGTTCTGAGGACACACTCTTTTTGGCCTGCTACCCAATGGCCATCTCTGCTGATGCCACAGCCACCATGTTGCTGCACCTTCTTGCTGCCCTCCTGAATCGATATGAATGGAAAACACCAATCATAATATTTAAAATCAACAGAGGATACAAACTCTGGGCACAAAATATATCTTCTTAAACTCATCAGCGATACTATCATGGAACTTTTCTGGAGGCAGAGGTTGCCACTAGGTCTCAAAGTTTCCTGTCTATATCTTTCACCTCCTTTTGTACCCACCATGTCATCTCCATCCTTCAACCCCCTCTGCCCTTTTCTAAAACTTCCAGTCTCACCATTTTCTTACAATACCCAATTATAGTCTCTAGCTTTTTTGACAAATTATGATTTCTTTTGAAATCACCTCAGTATATGATCTACCCCTCATTGTGGCACCCCTCTTAAGGGAGCAGAATTAATATTAAAATGCAAACAGCAATCCACACCATAGGAGTCTCTCAACAGAGAAAAAGATAAAAAAACATTTTTCAAGCAACAAATAAATTAGAAAATCTAAATAAAATGGACAATTTTATCAATAGTTAAGATGATAATTTGTCTTTAAATAGACCTGTAACAGAAATTATTTAGACAGAGGGAGAAATTATTCAAAAGTTTCCACATTTATAAGAGAAACTTTTCTAAAGCTCATAGCACACACTAAAACTCACACAATAATAGTGGAAGATTTCAACACCCCACTCACAGGAATGGACAGATCTTGGAAAAAAAACTAAAGAAAAACACAATGATACTAAGGGAAGTTATGAACCAAATCGATTGAACATATATATGGAGAGAGAGAGAGAGAGAGAGAGAGAGAGAGAGAGAGAGAGAGAGAGAGAGAGAGAGAGAGAGAGAGAGAGAGAGAGAGAGAGAGAGGTGGTTGGAACCTTTCACGAGAAAACAAAATAATTTACCTTCCTCTCATCACCTTATGGTACCCTCTCTAGAAAGTGATAATATAATCAGTCACAAAAGAGGGCTTAACAGATATAGGAAGATTGAAATGTTTCTATGGATCCTATCATATTACCACAGACTAAGGCTGGTCTTCAATGACAACACAAACAAAAACAATAACAACTAACCAGAAAGTCCAAATACACATGTAAGTCGAACTCTACTCAATGATAGCTTAGTCAAGGAAGAAATAAAGAAAGAAATTAAAAACTTTTTAGAATTCAATGAAACTACTGGCACAACATATCCATACATATGGGAAACAATGAAAGCAGTGGTACAAGGAAAATTCATAGCTTTGAGTACCTCCAAAAAGAAATGGAATACACTAGCAGCATAACAGCAAACTAGAAAGCTCTAGAACAAAAAGAAACAAATACAACCAAGAGGATTAGACAACAGGAAATAATTAAACTCAGGGTTGAAATCAACCAAGTAGAAAAAACGAAACTATATGAAGAATCAACAAAACCAGGATTATTATGGCAAAAGGCTCCTCTTCTGTGGAGTCACTCGAGGGTGTCTCCTAAATGTAATATCCTTCCATATTATGAGGCAGTAGCCCAAATGATTATTCTTGGAAGAAAGCAAGTGCTGAATTATTTTGGCAAAGAATCAGATATCATTATTCAGCCTTTTAATGCAGATCAAGATACTTGGATGAAGCAGCATAGTACAGATTGTTTGCTCACTCAAATATGATTTGGAGGAATTATATATAACACTTATCCTCAAGATAAGTTAATAAAGTTTTTAAATGTGCATAATGTTGTATTTCCTTAATATGACATCTTTACAGCCATTGCATAATACTCTCTTGATTTTCACAGATGGCTCCTCCAAAGGAAGAGCTGGGTATCTTATGAATAATCAATAAGTGGTCATAGAGACACCTGGGCTCTCAGCTCAGTTAGCAGAGTTGACTGCAGTATTAAATGTTTTTCAATCTGTAAATTGTACTTTTAATCTTTTTACTGATAGTTTGTATGTTGCTGAATCTGTTACTTTATTAGAAACTTGTGGCACATTTAATTTTAATACACCAGCAGGATCTTTGTTTTCACAATTGCAAAACATCATTCTTGCTAGAAATCAAATCCCTTTTATATTGGCCATATATGAGCTCACTCTGGTCTTCTTGGGCCTTTAGTTGCAGGAAATGGTCACATTGATAGAGCTCTTATAGGAGAGGCTTTTTTTTCAGATCCTGTTGAATTTGCAAAAAGAGAACATAACAAATTTCATCTTTCTAGCCACACCTTAAGGCTCCAACATAAGATCACTAAGGAGCAAGCAAGAATGATTGTGAAACAATGCCCTAACTGCCTTATTCTATCTCCAGTTTCTCATTTAGGGGTTAATCCACATGGTCTTATGCCCAATCATATTTGTCAAATGGATGTAACTAACTATGCAGGATTTAGAAAATTAAAGTATATACATGTTTGTATTGATACTTATTCAGGATTCCTTTTTGCTTCTCTGCATATGGGAGAGTCCTCAAGAAATGTAAACAATCATTGTTTTCAAGCTTTTAATACTATGGGAATACCTAAAGTCATTAAGACAGATAATGGGCCAGCTTATACTGGCAACAACTTTATGCCATTTTTATAAAGAATTTGGTATTGTACATAAAACTGGAATTCTTTATAATCCAATGGGCCAAGGAATTGTTGAGCATGCACATTACTCATAAAAATTGGCTTTTGAAGACAAGTGGGGGGGGAATTATTCCCTTCAAGATCACCAAAAGCACATCTCGCTTTTGTCTTATTTGTTTTGAATTTTTTGCAAACTGATGCTAAAGGTCAGTCTGCGGCAGATCGCCACTGGCACCCAGTCACTTTTAATTCTTATGTTATGGTCAAGTGGTGAGACCCTTTTACTAATACATAGAATGATCCAGACCCCATTTTAATTTGGAGAAGAGGTTCTGTTTGCATTTTTTCACAAAAAGTAGGCTCTGCCCCTCCTCTCCAAAACACACCAAAAGCCATCAAAGATGTGGGAACAATCCTCTGTTCTCCACGAGAGAAATCAGGTCAATCTTCCACTCCCTGGTTAAAGCCCACAGTCAAGGACGGATGATTATCCACTTGCTTGATACAATCTCATCTTAAATCTAATAAAGAGGGAGATGTAGAGAGCCATATTGGGATGTCTTGCTACCTGGCAGGAACTTGACATTGACCAAGGTGAACTTCCTCTCCCAGCTTCTGAGTGAGGAAATTTCTGTGCTAGTCACAATCCTGTTCCAACTAGGGTGGAGTGAATGTGAAGTTCTTTGTTCCTCCAGGTCTACAAATTCCTGAATTAAGCAGGTGACCTGTCCAGCTGCCCGAGCCATAGAGCCAATGCCTAGTGAACAACCAGACCAGTTCTCTGGAACACACCCTGGATTTGGTGGAAGGGTCCTGCCTGAAACCTTAAAACCTCAGTCCCCCATTAAATCACAAAATTTTGAACAACCATGCTGTCTTAGTCTTGGTCTCTCTTCCCTGCCTACACATATATCCCTAGCTTCTTTTCAAGAAAACTGGTTCAAATTGAACTGCAAGCAGTTTCAAAACTAATTGGCAGGCTTCATCTACTCAAACAATGAACAGGATGAAAAGAAATTGCCATGGATCACCACAGCTGGGTATGGGAGTCCCTGGGATGAGGGTCCTCGATGTCCACGTGGGTAAGGTTTAGGTGGTGACAAACAGAACAAACACAGAGGCAGTTTGAATCTGAGTGTATTTTGCAGCTCTCAAGCAAGGGATTTTATACATTAATCCAAACATGACAGAACTCAGAAACCATATCCAGGGAAACAATTGTGAATATCAACAAGAATCACTTGGCATAGTAAAGCATAGAAATCATCCAAGAACTACAACTCTGAAACTATGTTTACAGTGAATCACAAACAGAACAGGTAAAGTCATAGCAATTCTGAAAGAATATGTTCAATAGGGCGATTATCCAAGGCTAGTGGCATATCCCCAAGAACAGGTTAATAAATATTTATGGTAAGTGCTCTTAATCACTGAACTAACATTCCAGTCCCTATGGTTATTTATTGCTTAACATCTAATACCTGATTTTTTATAAACCTTCAAAGCATAAATTTAATTTTAATTCTTTCTAAATAAGGCTTTCTTACCATATACCAAAACCCACCTCTGATGACACATGTGTAGTCATATAAAATTTTATTGTTGGGAAAATTGTATCATAATAATTTTGTAAATGATTTGAAAAATAAAGCATTGTTTTCCCTGAATTTAAGGTCATGCTAGTGACCCATCTCAAGTGATGCTTTCATACCCATTATTCTTGTTTAATATCTTTGTCTGGGTTACCAGGAACCTGTAGGTAAGAAAAAGATTGAAAGAAAACAAAAAAGAAAAATTGCAATGAGAACTATGGCTCAATTGTTTTCTCCAGCTGAGAGTTCCACAACCAGTTCCAGAAGACCTTCTTCTTTTGAAGTCTAATGCTTCAGTCTGTGGAGCTTGTCACATAGATTCTACTGGGGTCATTGTGGCAAGAAAATAGAGAAATTACACCTTTCAAGATTGCCACAAGAAAATAATAAATACCTTGGTGTTTAACTAACCAAGCAAGTGAAAGATATTGATGACAAGAACTTCAAATATCTGAAGAAAGAAATGAAACTTCTCAAAAGATGGAAACATCTCCCATGCTCTTGGATTGGCAGGATTAATGTAGTAAAAATTGCCATTATGCCAAAAGCAGTATAGAGATTCAATGCAATCCCCATCAAAATTCCAACTCAATTTTTCATAGAGTTGAATAGAGCAATTTGAAAATTCATGTGGAATAACAAAATACCCAGGATAGCTAAAACTATTCTCAACAGTAAAACATTTCTGAGGGCATAACCATACCTGACCTCATATTGTATTACAGAGAAATGGTGATAAAAATTGTGTGGTCTTGATACAGAGACAGGAAAGTAGACCAATGGAACAGAATTGAAGACCTAGAAATTAACCCACACAACTATGGTCACTTGATCTTTGACAAAGGAGCTAAAACCATCCAATAGAAAAAGGATAGCATTTTCAACCAATGGTGCTGGTTCTACTGGCAGTCAGCATGTAGAAGAATGCTAATCAGTCCATATTTATCTCTTCCACAAAGCTCAAGTCCAAGTAGATCAAGGATCTCCACATAATACCAGGTACACTGAAACTAACAAAAGAGAGAGAAGGGAAGAGTCTCAAAAACAAGGACACCGAGGAAAATTTCCTGGATGTAACACCAATGGGTTATGCTCTAATCAAGAATTGACAACTGGGACCTCATGTAAGTGCAAAGCTTCTGTAGGGCAAAGGACACTGACAATAGGATATAATGGCAACCAACGGATTTGGAAAAGATCTTCATCAATCCCTAATCCATTAGAGGGCTAATATCCATTATATACAAAGAATTTAAAAGTTATATTCCTGAAAACAAAATAATCCTATTAACAATGGAGTTCAGAGCTATTCAAGGAGTTTTCAACTAAGGAAACTCGATTGGCTCTGAAGCACCTAAGGAAATGTTCAACATCCTTAGTTATCAGTGAACTGCAAATAAAAACAACATACATACAATGTGTGTTCTGTTATGTTTGGGTTATCTCACACAGAATGATATTTTCTAGTTCCATCCATTTGGCTGAAAATTTCATGAAATCATTGGTTTTAAAAGCTGAGTAGTACTCCATTGTGTAAATGCACCATGTTTTCTGTATCCATTTCTTCAGTTAAAAGACATTTGGGTTATTTTCAGCTTCTCAATATTATAAATAAGTCTGTTACAAACATAGTGGGACAAGAGTCCTTGCTATATGTTGAAGCATCTTTTGAGTATATGCCCAGAAGTGGAATAGCTGTTTCTTAGGTAGAACTATTTCTAATTTTTTCAGGAACCACCAGATTGATTTCAAAAGTCATTTTTCCAGCTTGCATTCCCATCAGCAATGGAGGAGTGTGTCTCTCTGTCTACATCCTTGTCAATATATGCTGTCAACTGTGTTTTCATCTTAGCCATTCTGACTGGTGCGAAATGGAATCTCAGGTCATTTTTATTTGCATTCCTCTGATGACTAAAGAAGGTGAACATTTCTTTAAGTGCTTCTCAGCCACTCAAGATTCATCAGATGAGAATTCTCTGCTTAGCTCTTGAACACCATTTTTAAATATTGTTATTTGGTTCTCTGGAGTCTAATTTTTGGAGTTCTTTTTATATTTTTGATAATGGTCCTCTCTCAGATGTAGAGTTGGTGAACATATTTTTCCAATATATGGGTTGCTTTTTTGTACAATTGACAATGTTCTTTGCCTTACAGAAGTTTTTCAGCTTCATGGGATCCAATTTGGTGATGGTTGACCTCAGAATCTGACCCATTGGTGTTCTGTTCAGGATATTTTTCCTCTCTCTTGTTTTGAGGTTCTTCCTTGGTTTCTCTTCTATTAAATTTAGAGTACATAGTTTTATGTGGTGGTCTTAGATCCATATGTCCTCGAGATTTGTACAAGAAGCTAAGAATAACTCAATTTACACTTCTATACATGTTGACTGAGAGTTCAGTCAGAACCATTTTGTTGAAGATACTGTCTTTTTATCAACTGGAATATTTTAGGGTCCTAGTCAAAGATCAAGTGTCCACAGATGTGTCAGTATATTTCAGGGTGTTTAAATTTATTACATAAGTCTACCTGTCTGCATAAATACCACATGGTTTTTAATCTCTTTTGCTCTGAGGTACAGTCTGAGGTCAGAAATGGTGATTCCTCCAGAATAACTTTTATTAATTAGAATACTTTTTCACTATTTTTCCTTTTTCTGATATCCCAAATGAAGGTGAGATCTGCACTTTTTAACTATGAAGAATTGAGTCGGAAATTTGATGTGAATGTCATGTATCTGTAGATTGCTTTCAGTAGGATGGACATTTTTATTATATTAATCCTGTCAATCCATGAGAATGGGAGATCTTTCTATCTTCTGAGTTCTTCGTTGTTCATTCACTTTTTTTCTTCAGAAACTTGAAGGTCATGTTATATAGATCATTCACTTGCTTGATAATGTTAAACTAGACATATATGTATATATTCATATGTATATTTTTTTCCTAAATATTGTGATGTGTGTTGTTTCCCTAATTTGGTTCTCAGCCCTTTTATCTTTTGAGTAGAGGAAGGCTACTGATTTGTTTGAGTTAATTTTATATTCAGCCACTTTGCTGAAGTTGTTTCTCAGCTTTAGGAGGTCTCTGGTATTATTTTTGAGGTTGATTCATATTATCATATCATCTGTAAATAGTGATAACTTGACTTCCTCCTTCCCAATTCAAATCCCTTTTATATCCCTTTGTTTTCTAATTGCTCTCACTAGAACTTCAAGTACTATATTGAATAAATACTGAGAGAATGGGCAGTCTTGTCTTTCCCTGATTTAAATGAGACTGCTTTGAGTGTCTCTCCATTTAGTTTGATGTTGGTTGTTGGTTTGCTGTATAGTCCTTTTACTATGTTTAAAGCCTAGTCCTTTTACTATGTATGGACATTGAATCCTTGATATATTCAATCCTTTTAATATGAAGGGGTGTTTTATTTTGCCATCAGCTTTTTTTTCAGCATGTGCTGTGATGACCAGTGATGAATTAATACATACTGAACCATGCCTACATCCCTGGGATGAAGCATACTTGAACATGGTGAATAATCATTTTTATGCGTTCTTGGATTTGGTTTGTGAGAATCTTATTATTTTTTATTTGTATTCATAAAGGAAATTTGTTGTTCTCTTTCTTTGCTGGGTCTTTGTGTGGTTTAGGAATCAGCATAATTGTGACTCTATATAAATAATTGGGTAGTTTTCTTTCTGTGTGTATTTTGTGGAATAGTTTGAAAAGTATTTTCATTAGACCTTTGAAGTTCTGATAGACTGCTGCATTAAAAACATGTAGCCCTGGGCTTTTTTGGGGTTGGAGATTTCTAATGTTTGCTTCTATTTCCTTAGGAATATTAAAATATTCCTATAGGATATGTTTAGTTTTTCTGATCCTGATTTAACTTTAGTACCTGGTATCAGTATATAAAATCATGTTTCATGTAGATTTTCCAGTTTTGTTGAATTTAGACATTTGTAGTAGGTCCTGATTATTTTTTGAATTTCCTCTATATCTATTGTAATATCTCTCTGTTTATTCCTGATTTTTTTATATATGGATATTATCTCTGTCCCCTCTATTTAATTTGGCTAAGGGTTTACCTATCTTGTTAACATTCTCAAAGAACCAGCTTCTAATTTTGTTGATTCTTTCTATAGCTTACTTTGTTACTACTTGTTTGATTTCAACCGTGAGTTCTATTAATTCCTACCATCATCTCCTAGTGGATGTATTTGTTCTTATAGATATTTCATATATGCTTTTAATCTTCTAGTGTATGTTCTCTCCATTTCTTTATGGAGACACTCAAAGGTATGGTTTTCCTCTTAAGCCTGCTTTCACTGTATTTGCTCGATTTTGTTCTAGAGCTCTCAGAAGTGCTGTTAAGCTGCTAGTGTATGTTCTCTCCAATTTATTTATGAAGACACTCATAGCTATGGGTTTTTATCTTAGCACTGCTTTCGTTGTGTCCCATAAGTTTGGGTACTTTGTGGCTTCATTTTCGTTAAATTCTACAGTCTTTAATTTCTTTATTTCTTCCTTGACCAAGTTATCACTGGGAAGATACTTGTCCTGCTTCAATGTTTTTGTGGGCTTTCTGTTGCTTTTGGTGTTATTGAAGACCAGCTTTAGTCTGTGATAGTCCAACAAAATATATGGGAATAGAATATATAGGGTTATTTCACTATTAATTAATTAATACTAATTCAATATTTTTTGTATCTGTATTTCATTAAAGGATTTATGTTCTTCCTCTTTCATGGCTCCTACTTCTTTACATGTGTTCTCTTGTATTTCTTTAAGGGAGTTATTTATGTCCTTTTTAAGGTTCCCTCTCATCTTCATGGGTAGGGTATTCATGGCTTGCTGTGGTGGGAGAACTAGGTGCTAATGTTGCCAAGAGTATTAGTTTCTGCTGCTTATGGTTTGTCCTTGTTTCTTGTTATTTGGTTATCGCTTGTGCTATCTGACCTAGCTGTCTTTGAATGAAATCTGTCCCTCCTAACAGACTGTGATGTGCAACTCTATAATTCTGTGATCCAATAATCCTGGATATGTCAAATTTCCTGGTGGTCCTGCTACAACTGCTTGTGGCCAGAGTTGATGGGGTTCCAGAGCACAGGCTCTATTCTAGGCATAGATGCAACCCGGAAGGAATGTGTGTCTCTGTTTGCATAGGGTAGTAGAAGGGCATAGATTTTAACAACATGAATTTTTGGGATTTGCCCAGCATTTTTGTGACATAATATATATTAAAATTTAGAGAATATGTGTATGTGTGTCTTTCATCTGGGAACAACATGGCCAAAGGCAGAAAGAAAATTCTCACTAAGATTTAAATATCTATAACAAAATTTTTCATTATTAGTTTCTGAGTTTATATACAATAACAACTCCCTTGTCACTTTTCAAATTTTCCTAGATATTTTTCACTACTCTTTACTTTCAAGGCCCCATTTTTCTTTAATTGTTACTGTACTTATTTATGTAAGTAGATATATATTTTTAAATTTTGTAAATAATATCTAATTTCAACTATTGATTCACTGTTGTTACTTTCTATGTGCCATTTCTGTTAATCTGAACTTAAATTGACAAGGTCACATGGACATGATTTTGAGTCTTAATTCATTGTGGCTTCTATTCAAGTTTATTATTCTCCTCATGATTAATTTAGGTCCCACTACCAGGAAATCCTCAATCTATTTTTCTTATGCCCAGCTAATGCCTGTGTGCATCTATATTTAACTAATGATTTTAAATAAAGAACAAGTACACATGGTAAATGAAGATTATTCCTTTTCCTTGGAGCAGCCTGTCATTGGGTGAAAAATTAACATATTTAACCAAAATATATCATGTTCAGTACATATAACATTAATAATATGTTGTTCTTTGTTTACTTCTGTTTGCCTCTGGTTTTGTGTGTGTGTGTGTGTGTGTGTGTGTGTGTGTGTGTGTGTGTAGGGGTGTGATGGGAATCAGTGTGCATCCCTGATTTTCTGGGACTAAACTATGTAGAACATGCTGCTGTCAACCACAAAGATATCTACCTGAATCACACTACAAAGTGCTGAGATGAAATATGTGTTCTGTGAACCTCATCAATTATAAGAATGTGTGAACTTATTAAAATTAGACATCTACTTGATCTTCTCTTCACTGAGGAAGACCACCTCCCGTGGACCTTATTTTTCTCAGATACCTATAAATCTTTCTGTAGTGTGCAGAATTAGCAGATTGTCTTCATTGATTTTCCCATTTGTGTCATCCTAATTTAATTCTTGCTTTCAAGCTTTTGAGTTGGCTGCCATTTCCTGTACAAAAGGATATAATTGATTTGTTACAAAAATTCTGTTAAAATATAGATCACCATACACTCACTCAAATATACTTCAAATCATTTTTCACTTGATTTACTGGCAAGGACAAGATCTTAATCTTTTGTAGAATACTCTACCTGATTGTTAATTTTGATGCCTTAAATAATTCTTTCCCATTACTTGATTTAGTATTTACTACATTGCTCTTTCCATTCTACAAACTGTAAGTGAATTCGATACACTTATATAGACATTAGAGTGACAGAACATGAAAAATTGAAATAAGGAGTATTATGTATAGAAGAAAAACTTATAAGGAAAATTTAAAATTTCACATTGATAGCACAGGTAAAATATTACATTTTGCATCCAAACTCAACATAAAACATATGTAATAGCATCACACTGAACCTCAAGCCAGATGCTTATTATTCTTCCCTACAACTGTAAAGAAGACAAAATTTTAGTAGCATAGAGTAAAATTTTGCACACATGCCACCAAAGGTGTAAGTTTCTGAATTTGTCTATTTTTTTAATCAAATGTTTGCTTATTTGTTTCTGTATTCATTTTGGTGCTCTAGCATTTTTTGCTATGAATAAGAAGTTAGTGTATAATCTCTGGTCTCTTCTCTCTTTTCTACCTTTAAAGACTTTGAATGACCGTCTGCAGATATAATTAGTTTAGAGAATTAAATGTTACAAGAAAGAATAACACTGAGTCTGCATCACTAAGGGCAGATATGAATAAAATACAGAGACCAGATGGAAGAAGAAATGATTGGGTTTAGAGTATTGGTAATCTGTGAGAACTTCACTAAGGGGAGATGTCTTATAATACAAAATTTGTTCCAGAATAATATTGGCAAAAAACTTAAATATATGTACAAAACTTTTTTAAAATGTAAATGACATGTAGAGGTGTTTGGTCCCCATTATTTAATTATTGACTTAAACTTGCTGTAAAGATTGTAACATACTGATTTGACCCACTAGCATCTCCAGCTTAAGAAATATATTGTACACTTTCACAGAAATAAAATTCAGGATTATGACGGAGCACTGGGGAAATCAGTAAGAGGAATTAATATTGCATTTGCAATAGAATGTAAAAAAACACCATAGAAATACATATATGCTTGATCTCAATAAGCTAGACAAAGAAAATCTATAAATTTAGGCAAGCTATTACTTTGATTTGCTTAGCACGTTTCTGTATCCATACCCTAATTAACCTCAAGTGTTTGCCTGGATGATGTGTGAATTTCAGGCTGTTATCAGATTTAACAGATATGTAATCTATGTTTATATACACATACATGTATCATTTTGTGCACATTTTATTTCTGGCAACTTAATTATGTTTTTGGGCATTGACAGGGAGAAAAATAAACATTTTTTATTGTTTATTATTGTATAATATGGAAGCATTTAACAAATAAAAGACAGAGCAAAATACAGAGAAAGAAATAAAATGAAAACCGACTCCCAGTGTAGCTTAGAACAAAAGTGAGTCTCCTGTCAGTGTGCACCTGCATCCTTGCCTGAAACTCTAATTTCATATCTAACCAAAACTCCCATTCACTTGACCAATAAAATGACTGAAGCAGCACCACAGAAACAAATGCACCTGAAAATTTTCTAGACCTATAGTTGAAGCAAATGAAGAAATAGCATAAAGGAGTGCCGCCAATTTTGATTCTAATTCTCAATAGTCTTCAAGTTGGAGTGTCAGGAGACATTTTGTCTGCATCTGTTAAAGCCTTCCTGTCAACCAAAGTCAAGGCAGGTTATATTTTGCTGGCAGATTTCCTTGCCAGCTGACACATGGAATGATAAGAAAAGCTCTAGCAGAGTTGTTGAACATTCTAAATCTTATTTGAAGGCACAAGGACATCTCTGGAGGGGAAATAATACCCTCTATATGTCAGTCATTGTTTCTGATACTTTGTGTATTTGTTTCACACTACACTGTAAAGCATTAAATACCTATGAGAATTAAAGTTGAGGCTGCTGCAATAGTCAATGGACTGATCGCCAAATTTCTACCTTTTGTCTCTGAGGTATCTTTTTGCCTTTCCTATAACCAACCTCACTCCCCTGCTTGGACAACTATTGTTTGTCTTTTTACTGGTAAGCCTGAAACAGTGGAACTTCCTGATATTTACAGCATGTATCTTTTTAAGGATAATTACATAAAACATATTTACACATATCAATATAGTCAATATAAATATAGATATATGTGTATGCATAGTTACAGATATAGATGTAGATAGATAGATAGAGATAGAGAGAGATAGATAGATAGATAGATGATAGATAGATAGATTAGATGATAGATAGATAGATAGATAGATAGATAGATAGATAGATAGATAGATAGATATAGATAGATGATTAGATAGATAGATAGATAGATAGATAGATAGATAGATAGATAGATGATAGATAGATAGATAGATAGATAGATAGATAGATAGATAGATAGATAGATATAGATAGATGATTAGATAGATAGATAGATAGATAGATAGATAGATAGATAGATAGATAGATGATAGATAGATAGATAGATAGATAGATAGATAGATAGATAGATGATAGATAGATGATAGATAAATAGATGATGATGATAGATAGATAGATAGATAGATAGATAGATAGATGATAGATAGATAGATAGATAGATAGATAGATAGATAGTTAGATAGATGATAGATAGATAGATAGATGATAGATACATAGATGTGTGTGTATGTGTGTGTGTGAATGTATGTGTGTTTCTTCATGTAAATTATGGTTATTGCAGCAAAGAGAATATTTAAAGAGCAAAGTGGGATTGGTAAATTTTCCATCACACCTTTAATAGGTGTGTTTAAAATCTGTTTTTAATCATCTTTTAGATGTCTTTTAAACAATTTTTTTCTCTCCATCATTATGATCATTTCCTATGATGAGTCAAGAAGTAACCATGTTGATATTTGGTGTATTGCTCATATTTTAAATGCTAATTTCTATACCTGAAGTATAGACCTTCTAGTGAATTTTTCCCTTCAACTGCTTTGGTTGAGCTAACCTTGGTAACTGATTTTAAAATATTGGTTAATTATATTTGGCTGTATCCAATTGAGTTATTATAGCTTGGTGGTTTTGGAGTGACCAGGTAGGCCGAGGAAAAAAAAGAAAACAAGAATCTTACAAGGAAAAGAAAGTTGCAATGGATTAGCAGTTAAGAAACAGTGGCCTTAATATTCTCCAGTTGGAAGAAAATGAGCCCAGATGAAACATAGTAAGTAGAAACACTGGGGTTTTGATAAGATGAAAATTAATCAATAATAACTCTGTGTTATCAATGGGAAGGAAGATTCTAATAGCCCAGAGCTTAGATAAATCCTCAAATCTTGTGCAGTGTGAGGCTGTTATAAATAATAAAAGTTGTGTATCATTTATCTGGGAACTGAATAATGAAAGTGAAGTAGATTGAGATTTAAAGTTTCTACAACATAACCATGGCACATCTGCCTTCTAGTAGATCACAAAGATTTATCAGAGGGCCCTGATTATACTTCTCAATTGTGTAGACACAGGCAGTAAAGCATTTCATGCTAGTTTTCATTAGGCAGTGAAGAGCAAGTAACTTACCGAGGCAAGACTGTTACTGACTGTTAAATAGTGCTGCTCTGGTCAGCTTTCACAAGAATGTAGGTGACATTGAGTGACCCTGAACCTTCTACTTGTCCTATATGGCAACCAAGTGTTTGTAACCATATTCTCCTACCCTCCAGATAGTGGTTAAGATATAATACAGGGTTTACTGCCCTAATATTAACAAAACACAATAGGTTGGTAGGTGTTTCTTTGTAAGAACATAGAATGTTTAAATAACTATATATGAAGGGAATTTATGTGTCAGTTTTGAGGACTTGCCACTGTGGGCCTTCTTTTCTTTTAGTCACCCTTATTATCTAGTGTTCTTTCTTCAGCCTCTAAGGAAATTAAAGCCACAGGGTCAAGTCTGTTGTCTTCTTTATTCACTGCTTCTATGTTAGAGCCTTGGAAATAGTTAGGGGAGTTAGTTGATGAAGGAATGGGTAAAGTTCCATCAGGTGTCTTGCATACTAAGGCCAAGGGTGAATGTGTGGTCGCAATGAGTATTAGGAATCTCTATGATACTGCAGGACTGCTCTCCTTCAAAGGAGCTCTAGCTTGAACAGCCCATGTGGAAGACGGTTGTGAGCTACTCAAGGACCCCCATCACAATCAAGGCACAGGCCCCCAATGTGAACTACATCCAGGATCCATGCACCCTCGAGTAGTGCCACACACTACCTGGCTTATTCATAGGAATTCCAACACTATCGCTGCTGCCCTCCACACTACCACACAATCTCCCTGTCGAACACTGTCTAACCACGTAATATTCAATTTTTATTCTGAACGCATAGTAGATTTTGTTTGTCCACCCAGAGACACATTACTTCTATGGTGCCTAAGCCAGAACTCCAGTCCTCCAGGAAACATAGGAACGCTCTCTTTCCATCACTCAGGGAACACTCCAGGGATCACTGCACCGTACATTTATATGTTCTTCCTATGCTAGGGACAAGATGCATAGGAGGACCCTATTTCTCCTCCTGAAGTCTGCCATTGGCCAGGGGAGCATTGTGAGCTCATGCTGCGCGCCCATTTGTTGGTTTGCAGAACAATGCCCACTGGTTACCAAGCTCTCAGGAGAGGCTGTGGAAGGGACTCCCACTGAGCTACTGGGGTGGTAAGATTAGTCTGGCTGTCCTAAGGGCTGCCCTGTAGTCATCTGTTACCATTTCCCATGAGTTCGGCAGGACAGCAAGAGGTGGCACCATGGGGCTCACGAGATCTAAGCCTTCATGCTCCTGCTGAAGCAGTTTCCCTGACTCTAGTGCCAGACTTTGAGTCAGGGCATTGCTTAGGGTCGTGCACTACTTTCAGTTGACGATTGAAACTGTGGAAAGAGAGCGAACACACCTAGAAGGTACTCCTTGATGTACTAGTTTTCTTTGTGTGAAACACTTCAGAAAGACCCTCCTTAGCTGTGAACTGTGAACTCAGCTGTGGGAGTTGGGGGGAGGGCATGGAGGTGTTAGATCAGACCTACAGCTCTCCTCAGTGGCTTCTGAGAAGGAGGGTGTCCCCAGGTACCCATGAGTTGGGTGAATTTTGACCCTCTCCCAAGTTCTCCTGGTGGGCCAATGTGGGAAGATATGATCTGAGATACAAAAGGACCTTGAGAGTCTTTCTTCTACTTCCAGGAGCAGGGAAGCACTCTTCCACTCAACACAGATTTCCCCTTGCTTCTACTCCAGCTTGGTTCTGGAGGCAAGAATGGAGTCAATCCAAGTTCTTTGTCATGGGTGGATGTTCAGGGGTCATGCTTTCTCCCAACACACACTGTTCCCTAAAAGGTGGATCTCACATTTAGTCAATCCTCAAACAGAATAGGTAGAACACCTGTTGGTGGGTGGGATTCTAGGGCAACGAACGTTTTCCTGAGGTGGATGGCACCCAAGCTCTGAAGCCATTCTAATGTGTGTCTGGTGATTCTTTTTGTCAAGTGTGTGGTGAGTATTGATGACCAGTCCTACCAGAGAAAACCTAATCTTGACATGCCAATCCTACGGCCATTTGGCTGTGAAGGCTGGAGGGTCACAAGTTTGATGACAACCTAAACTGCATAAAGAAAGAGTCCTGGGCCTCTTTAGTGCCACAGGGTGAGCCGTGGGCTGACAAATACAAATTCATTTCACGAATTATCTGATTGTTATGCTGGAGATGGAAACTAGAGTCTCCTGCTCTAGGACAGTCTCACTCTAGTTCCTTTCCTCACATTGAGAGACTCAAGGACTCATGCTGTTGCCCAGGACAGCCTCAGTCTTGATCTGAAGCTTAAGAAGGTCTTGAACAGGTCATTGTTCTCTGTTATTCTCCCTAGTAGCAGGGTTGAAATACCTGTGCTCACAGGCCTGTCTGTGATGAGTCCATAAAATCCCTACCTGCTGCAACTCACCATGGGAACTTGTTAAGTAACACTTTACAGTGACTGTGTTTCCATAAATAATGTCCACCCATAAACACAGTGACTGCAATAGCATTTGACTCTAAGTTGTACAAGACACTCACAGTTACGAGGAGTCATCATGTATGTGCTGGTTAATGTGCACAAGAGAAATCAGGAGACACCGATTGCAAAAGTGGACATAGACTTTAAGAAATTTACTTGGGGTTATGCAGAACATCATGGAAGGACACTGGAGTTATAACCAAGGCTATCTGGGTCTCAGCTCAGGCTCTTCACTGGGATCCTCTTGTGAAGAGCATGGCAAATCCAAGTCTGTACCTTGACATTCTGCCTTAATAATCCCACAGAGAGAAGCCCCATAGTTCTTCCAGTCCTCCCCATGTGCTCCCCAAATCAGAAGCAATGTTTGTAGAAGCATATGGACTGAACTGTATCATCCCAGGGGAGGATTATTGGGAGTGGGTATTTGCTTTGGAGACTAATTCATGGCACCTGTGGTATCCCCTATTCACAGGTGAACCAAACACAAAAGTTGTAAAGGACACCATGACGAGTTGCGGGAATGACTATGGCTGGATCAAAAACTGTGTCTTCTTCAGCATGGATGTTGTAATTGGTGCTGTGCCCCTGCATGCTGGAGACAAAGTCTTTGCATTTGTGGAGGAAGACCCACTCTTCCATGAATTAAAAACAACCGAAGTCAGCTTTCCTTATGTTTGGGAAGACTTCATTTTCTCAAGGGGTGGTCTTCTGAATTCCTGCCATAGACAAGCCTGTGATGCAATGGATCATAGGCCTGGGGACTACTGGGAGTTATATGTATATATACATACATACATACATATATATATATATATATATATATATATATATATATATATATATATATATATATATGTATATATATATGGATATTCCAACACAACTGAAGGACAAGAAAATTACCTTAAATACGATCTTATAAAGATGACAGAGGCCTTTAAAGAGGAAATTAATAAATCCCTTAAAGAAATACAGGAAAATACAATAAAAAATTTATAGGTCGTTAATGAGGAAACAAATTAATCCCTTAAATATATACAGGAAAATATAATTAAACTGGTGAAGGAATGAATAAAGCTGTGCAAGACCTGAAATTGGAAATAGAAGCAATAAAGCAAACACACGTGGAGGGAATTCTGGAGATGGAAAACCTGGGGAAGAGAACTGGAAAAACAGATGAAAGCATCACCAATAGAGTACAGGAGATTGAAGAGAGAATATCAGGCATAGGAGATACAATAGAAGAAATTGATCTAATAGTCAAGAAACGGTTAAATCTAAAAAAAAAAAATTCCTGACATAAAATATCCAGGAAATTTGGAATATGATATAAAGATCTAACCTAATAATGATAAGAATAGAATGTGAAGAGTCCCAGCTCCAAGACCCAGAAAATATTCTCAACAGAATCATATAAGAAGACTTTCCCAACTGAAAGAAAATGATCTCTCTCTCTCTCTCTCTCTCTCTCTCTCTCTCTCTCTCTATATATATATATATATATATATATATATATATATATATATATATATATATGTGTGTGTGTGTGTGTGTGTGTGTGTCTGTGTGTGTCTGTGTGTGTGTGTTCTGACATATAGATGCTAGTTATGTCCAGTCTTTTTTTGTTTTTTTTAATTTATTTTAAGTATTGCATATTAGCTCCAAGGCCTTAACATATGCACTCTAACACTCAACTGTATTCTTGATTCCATTTTTGCTTTTTCTTTAGAAACAGAGTCTGATTAAGTTGCTCAGTCAAGATTTGAATTTGTGATCCTCTTTCTAATTCTCCTGAGTTGATGGATTTATAGACAGGACCATGCCATTAAACATTGTGATACTAAAAGCTTGCTACTTTGTGCTGGTTGTGGTGGCTCTTGCCTGTAAAACTAAAGATATTAAAAGGTAGTTATTACAGAAAGAATAGACACGAGAGGATGAATTTCAAGTACACTGTGAAGGAGGCAGACTAACAGCAGATACAAAAAGTCCAGTGTTCTTACAGGGAGCTGGTCCCTGGGCAGGAGGAGCTTATACGATAAGTTCAGGTCTAACATTCCCACCTTTAGTTGTATCCTGGATCAAATCCTTGACTCTGTGATGCGGACTTGTTTATATTAGGATCCTAACCCCATCAGATTAATGGTACTAGATAGGAATTTTCATTTAGTTGTTGTATTAATGATGCAAGATCCAGAAGTAATTAGCACAAGGAGAAGGAACAAAGGCCCTGTGATGGCTGACAACAGAGTTACTATCTAGAAGAAATCTGGAAATTGACAGGGCACCAGTCATTTATTTGATATCAAGTTCCAGTTTTGTAATATATTTAGTGCTGCCAGATTATAATCCCGATCCCAAATGATTTGTATAGAAATAACAATTTTCTCTTAAAGCCATATAAAACCTCTTTGTTCTACATATGTCCTATCATACTGTAGAACTAGTTCAGTTAAGTCACCAGTTAATAAATCTGGGCCCACTTTTCTGGTATGCTAGTTGGCATCATAGGTAGCAGTTTTGTCCCATATGTCAGGGAATTTCCTTTTGACTTAGCCCTTTATGCTGTCAGTGGGGCAAGAAACAAAATTCTATCTTCTGTATCCACTTAAAGCTGAAAATAGGGCATCATTGTCAGGGCCTAGGATGTCTGAAATGTTAGTCAAAGCCTGGATAATGGGGCATTTATCAGAAACATCTGGTTAGCTGGGCCAGCTTAAGACAGAAAGTAATCACATAAGCTGAACAGGTTTACATCAGCTTTCAGCAAAGTCTAGAGCTCAGCAGTTGGCAGTCCACAAGTGATCCCTGCCTCATGAAAATCTGCTGCGACAAGTATAGACTATGAAAAAAGTTAAAGAAGTAGGTATATTCTTTTGATTTAGGATGAAATGTTCTATAGATATCTGTTAAATCCATTTGGTCCATAACTTCTGTTAGTTTCACTGTGTCTCTGTTTAGTTTCTGTTTCCATGATCTGTCTGTTGATGAGAGCAAGGTGTTGGAGTCTCCCACTATGATTGTGTGAGGTGTAATGTGTGCTTTGAACGTTAGTAAAGTTTCTGTCATGAATGTGGGCGCCCTTGAATTTGGAGCATAGATGTTCAGAATTGAGTCCTTCTTGTTAGATTTGTTTTTTCCTTTGATGAGTATGAAGTGTCCTTCCTTATGTTTTTTTGATGACTTTTGGTTGGAAGTCGATTTTATTCAATGTTAGAATGGCTACTCCAGCTTGTTTCCTGGGACCATTTGTTTGGAAAATTGTTTTCAATCACTTTACTCTGAGGTAGTGTTTGTCTTTGACACTAAGGTGCATTTCCTGTATGCAGCAAAATGCTGGCTCCTGTTTACATGTCCAGTCTGTTAGTTTTTATCTTTATATCGGGAAATTGGGTCCATTGATGTTATGAGATATTAAAGAATAGTAATTGTTTCTTCCTGATACTTTGGTTTCTTTTGGGTTTGTTGAACGAAGATTCCTGATTTTTCTATGGTGTAGTTTCCCTCCTTGTGTTACAGCTTTCCATTCATTATCCTTTGTAGGTCTGGATTTGTGGAAAGATACTGTGTAAAGTTGGTTTTATCATGGAACACCTTGGGTTTTCCATCTATGGTAATTGAGAGTTTTTTTGGGTATAGTAGCCTGGGATGGCATTGTATTCTTTTAGGATCTGTATGAGATCTGCCCAGGATCTTCTAGCTTTCATCGTCTCTTGTAAGAAGTTGGGTGTAATTCTGATAGGTCTGCATTTATATGTTACTTGATCTTTTTCCTTTACTGCTTTTAATAGTTTTTCTTTTGCTAATTTGGTGTTTTGATTGTTATGTGATGGGAAGAATTTCTTTTCTGGTCCAGACACTTTGGAGTTCTGTAGGCTTCTTGTATGTTCACGGGCATCTCTTTCTTTAGGCTAGGGAAGTTTTCTTCTATAATTTGGTTGAAGATATTTACTGGCCCTTTAAGTTGGGAATCTTCACTCTCTTCTATACCTATTATCCTTAGGTTTGGTCTTTTCATTGTGTCCTAGATTTCCTGGATGTTTTTGCTCAGGAGTTTTTTGCTTTTTGCATTTTCTTTGACTGTTGTGTCAATATGTTCTAAGGCATCTTCTATACCTGAGATTCTTCTATCTCTTGTATTCTGTAGATGATGTATGTGTCTAGGACTTCTGATCTCTTTCCTAGGTTTTCTATCTCCTGGTTTGTCTCCCTTTGTGTTTTCTTTATTGTTTCTATTTCCATTTTTAGATCTTGAATGGTTTTACTCAATTCCTTAATCTGTTTTGTTGTATTTTCCTATAATTCTTTAAGGGATTTTTGTCTTTCCTCTTTGAGGGCTTCTACCTGTTTACCTGTGTTCTCATGTATTTCTTTAAGGGAGTTATTTATGTCCTTCCTATAGTCCTCTATCCTCACAATGATATGTAATTTTAAATCAGTCTTATTTTCCTGTTGTGTTGAGGTATCCAGGGCTCGCTGTGGTGGGAGAACTGGGTTCTGATGATGCCAGTAGACTTGGTTACTCTTGCCTATGTTCTTGCCCTTGCCTTTCGCCATATGGACAGCTCTGGTGTTAGCTGTTCTTGCTGTCTCTGACAGTGGCTTGTCCGTCCTGCAAGCCTGTGTGTCAGTACTTCTGAGAGACAAATTCTCTCTGGGAGGAATTTGGGTATGGAGAGAAGGACTGCAGACAAGCCTTTAAGCACAGGCAAAGCTGACACTTCTGCTCAGAGGGACACACCCAAAAAACATAGGACATAGGAACCTAGGAGCAGCCTGGGACAGGAGCCTTCCAGGCAGGAAGGATAGGAGGATAGGAGTTCTCAACTGGAAGCAGGAATATCTGGGAGATGCATAATAAATATACACAATCTACTTTTTGGGGTCAAAGCCGACAGAAAATTTTTCGAGGCTTAAAGTTTCCTTTCTCTCTCAGTCTCTGCTCTTTCACACTCGTTTGCTCACAGCTTGAGAATTCACACACTCTGAATTCTCCTGCGCACTCTGCTTTTCTTGAATTCCCACACTCAAACACTCCTCGGTGTGTTCCCCTTTCACTCTGCACACTCTTCACACACATCTCACACAAATCTCATATATACACCATATGCACTCTCCTTTCACTCACAAACACATTCTCCATCCTCACCTCATGTTCTCTCTTGACTCACTCTTCACATTCTCTCTCCACTCACTCTTCACAAATTTTTCTCATTCTTCTCTCTCTCTCTCTCTCTCTCTCTCTCTCTCTCTCTCTCTCTCTCTCTCTCTCTCTCTCTCTCTCTCTCTCTCTCTCTCTTCCCCCTTCATTTGCTCTCCATATTCAACTCACATACTCCTCACTCGCTCTCCCTCTCACTCTCTCGCCTCTTTCTTCCCCAGTCTTTATTGATACTCCAAAAGCAGTTAAAAACACATTTTATAATCATTGCCAAATCAAATTCGTAGAAAAACCACAACCTACAAAGAATCAAGAATTACAATTGTTCCCCAAGGTTCCAAGCTTCCCTGTTCCCAGGCCTATATCCAAAGTAATAATAATTGCAAACTTATCAGTATTATCATCTAAACTTTACCTTTTAACTTATTATACCTCAGAGCTCAGAGCTCTGAGGCCAGATACTTTGATTTACTTGTGAAGCTCTAATGATAAATGCCATGGGAAAAGCTGCCAGGCAGTGGCCAGAAGGATTCAAGTTAACCCTTAACTCAGCATTTCTGCTAGTTTTCTGCTTCTACACATTGCACACAATGAGTCTTCTAGGAGTCCCAGTGTTTTGACTTAGTTTTACTAATATAAGATTTTACATATTCTATACTTGCTTATCCAGGAACCACTCTCAAATGTGCAAAATTTATTTCAAAATTTCAATAGATTTTTCTTTCTCAGGATCCCAGTGTTGGCTCTATTTCATTTTCTAATAATTTCTTCAAACTTTCTTTGCAAGTCAAGCATGGAACTACCATTGTGTAGTGATGACGTTTTTTCCAAGATGAAAACACAGAGCATGCGTCTGGGCCATTAAGAATTTTACAATGCTGCAACCCTTCAACATTTTCCCATGTTGTGGCCATCCTCCAACCACAAAATCTTTCTGGTTGCTACTTCACAACTGCAATTTTGCCATTGTTATGAATTGTAATGTAAACATGTAGGCTAACCTAGGTTACCCCTATGAAAGTGTTTTTTGATATTTGGTGCTCATAGGTGTAGATCTAACTTTTAAACTTGTATTTATTTCTAAAGACCACACATTAATAAAGACATTATAATAAATTATCTTATAAATTTGAAATGTCTGAACATCATAAACTTAAATATCTTAAAAGCTGGTCCTTACAAATATCCGGGTTTTAAAATTTTTCTTTAGAACTCCAAAATTTCCTCTTTAAAAAGTTTAACTTGTATCAACTGTGGGCTCTAGTAATGTTAGAATGAAGTACCTTTGTTATTTCAAGAATGAAGACAGAGGATACAAGCATAATCTGTATAAGGAAAAACCAATCTCCAAAAGTGAAAACACCTATTGTCTCAAAAATCAATACCATCTAAGTGATACTTAGGTTACAAAGTTTGACTACCAGCAAAGTGTGCTCTCGTATATGAATGCAAGGACGTTTCATTTTAATATCTCATTAAATATGCATTGCCTTTAAATCCTATCTCTTATAAACCTCGTTTTTGAAGACAGGATGTAATTAACATAAAAAATCCTATCAAAATTTAAATGTATCTTTAGAGACATGTTGTCTCCCTGGTTGGCCCATACTATACCCACAGGCTTGACCTTAACCAAGATAGTAGTGAAGCCATAGGACATTCATCTCCTCCAACAAAGACAGTGCCAGCCACATGGCAGTCCAAAGATGGTGGTGAAGATATAAGGCATCTGCCCTTTCCAACCCTAGCCAAGACAGCAATGAGCCATACTGAAGGCGCCCGTGCAGCCACTGTACCAAGTATCGGGCGTAGGCCTGGGGGATTAACAGAAAATCATATGGCTGAGAAGCACCTAAAGAGATGTTCATCATCTTTATTTATTAGGGAAATGCAAATCAAAACAACCCTGAGATTCCACCTCACACCAGTCAGAATTCTCTACACTGGGCCCTGCTAAGACCTGCCTGGGCTCTCTCCTCCTGTACATAGCCAGATTGCAGATCTATTATTGATTGTTTTAAGAATTTAAAACCATATCTACACTGACAATTTAATTGTGTACTAATTCAAACATTTTAGTTTAAGGACTTTTTTAAAGGATAAATGTATTCACATAAATTTCCTTATAATTAATTCAAAGAAATTTCATGTTGCTAAAAAAATTCCCTGCAAGGCAAAAAGGCCTTTTCAAAAATGAAAGTACCACGGCTCAGGAATTTGCCATTTTCACACTGGTGGTGCTAAACTGAAACACCTATCTTCTATATTTTCATTGTATGATGATTTCTTTGGGTATCAGTGATGGAGTATCTGCATTTTGGATCAGCAAGAGATACAAACAATTTTGTATAACTGATACAAGCTCATTTCCCTGCTTGTTCATCCTGTACATTTAAGAATCCTATCTTTTAAAAAACAATTATCCAAATACATAAAAACAAGGATAGAAGAGATGCAGCCCTGAGGAGGAAAACATCTTAGTCTGTGCTGCTGTTTGTTGAGTGGACAGTTGGTATAAGTTTTCAGAAAAGCTTTCCTCTCTGGAGATGGTTAGCATTTGCCCACAACTGAGGAAAATCAGGACCAGTAGAAATACAGGATTTCCATAGCAGCTCAATTTCCTACTTACTTCAAATATTTTCTGAAGCACAAAACATTCTTGTATACTTGAAAAGCTAGTATATTAGAAACTATAAACAAAGTGAATTTAAGCTTGACAATGTTAGAGGTGCAAAAAAGTGCATTTTGAAAGATTTTCAGATATACCTGAGTATAATGGACCGGCAAATCTGTGCATACTATGGGTTCCACCACAGACTTTGTGTGCACAGCCTTTAATGGTTTGGTTGGACATGATGGGACAGCCTCAGGTGCCTTTTGATGTCTTTGGTTTTGGATCTTAGGGTCTTTCTTGTTTTCAGTATCTTCTATTATTACACAGCAATCATCATCTGAAGAAGCATCATGGTGTGCACAATCTTCAACAATTACACATTTTTTAGGACTGGAGATCTTTTCGTCTTCTAAGGATTTCTTCACATCATTTTCAGCGCAGTTTCCTTGTTCTGGTGGATGCCTCCCCACAAAGTCATCCAGTCATCCGTCCTCTTCAGAGGCTCAGGTGGGCAGGCTGCCCACTTCCACAATTTAGGCTGCAAGCATCTTAGCACCCTGAGCTGAAGACAAGGACATATCGAAAGAAGGAATGAATATTCCAATACAACCTCTCATCCTGCCCCCTTGTTTACCAGGCCTTGGCCTCAGGAACCCCAATTCTTAGCCCCTACTAAGGAAGCATCACCATCGCTTGGCCACCAGGGAACCAGGTATCTTCTATGAGCTAATTACAGATCCCTCACCATCTCTCTCTCCTTCCTACCCCTCCATCCAATCCTCAGCCCACCCCAACCCTTCACTAACAACCAACCAGCACTAGGAGTGGTATGGGGGAAGTGCGGGAGTGGGGGCAGAGGGACACTTGGCTCTCATTCCTTCCTCAAAGTCCCCAAGTCTCTCTCACATTTAGATCCTCTTTTCAGTGCCCTAGTATATACCCTTCTACCTATCTGTGCCAGGGTTAGCCACACGTGCAGCTCACAGCTCTATGAAGACATTCAAGTGGACACATGACGACCGGCACCTAGACATACAGCAAAATGAGCAGTTTGCATTTGTCCCCCCAGGATGCCTGGAGCTCATCCCCTCCTCTGAGCATCTCTAGATTTTCTGATATGAGGTCCTGTCCCACTGTCCAATCAAGATTCAAGTTCACACAGCAACTCTTCCTGTTCCTCCCCTATCGACACCTTCATACTTCCTTTTTACTACAACAATTTTCTTATGTTCTCCTGCTTATCCAGAGCAACTCAAGTGCCCATTTGTCTTGTGGTAAGTTTAATCTTTATTGGTATGCAAATTGTCTTGTGTCATCAATTGGTGCAAATAAGGGAGAGATTTAACCATAACCACATATATAAATTTTTGTATATATACATATAAAGAGAGATAGAACACATTAATTACTCCATGTAGATTCATGTGAAATTATCTTGTAAGGACTTTTGTATATTGTACTATTTCATTCACGTTAAGGTATATAATCACACACCGACATCAATCTATGAGAGATAGGAGACAGATTGCATTTGGTTTAACAATTGTGATTATCGTTGAAAATCTGTATTAGGGCAAGAATTCCTATTATATACCTAGGATCTTGGAGGTGTGTAACTAGAGAGACATTACAACCCCTGTGAGCCTGACAACTTTTGTTCCACTCCTTGGAAAGCACAGAGTGAACCAGGGCCTGGAGTACATGTGTCATTCCTACATATGTATAGGCAGAGAGATATTAGAGCGTTCGCTCGTGAAGGCAGTACAAAAGCAGAGAGACCCCTCAACTCAGACAAGGTTAAAATTCTGTCTGCTGAGTAAGTTGCACACTGTGGCTTGTCAGTGGAGGAGCATGCATTTAATCCCAGCACTTGGAATTCAGAGGCAGGAGGATTTCTGATTTCAAGGCCAGACTGGTCTACAGAGTGAGTTGCAGAACAGCCAGGGCTACACAGAGAAACCCGGTCTTGAAAAAAACAAACAAAAACATCTACACCGTGCTTCTCATAATGCACTACACACAAATGCTTTGTGTAAACACACACACACACATACACACACACAGACACGCACACACATACACCAACATACACATACACACAAGGTTAAAACATAAAATTAAGTATAAAAATAGTTCTACACTGCTAGATTTGTTAGCAGAGACATGTAATCTCAGCATCCTTCAAATGAAGGATCGAGGGCATTGGGTGTAATACACTTATTTTGGGAAAAATCAACAACAATAACAAAACCAAAGATGAAGCAGGTTCCTAAAGCCTCACAGAAATTAAATCAGCTAGGAATTTCTATACATAGGAATGGCTATGCTGATTTCATAGCTCCATGCCTGGTTCACTGAATAAACCTTCATATATTGTGTCATTATGAAAAATGGTAAATGATGAGGGGACACACTTTCTTTTGTTTGGGGTATTAGGTCATTCCTTTTACATTCTAGACTCTAGAGTGAGCTTAACTTTTCCTACATATGATTTAAAAGTCAGCAAAATAATGTACTGTATTTGAATATAATATTAATTGTGGGGAATAGGAACTATGATATATACCACTTCAGAACGTCAGTATGAATAACAAGAAGTACAAGGATACAGAAACACCCAAATGAAGACATTTCTGAAAATAAATAGCGTCTGACCTAATTTAAAATAGGACTTGCTCGATTTAGGCACATTTTGTATTACTATAGACCTTGGTATATCAAATTATTTCTTTTAAAAAGACCTAAGTTTTATTATTCCTTTACTATTCCAGGGAATATATGATTCTGTGGCAGAGTAACTTTCTTGCTGTTGTGAGACTTTGGTATCTATAATCAGTGCTGTAATAATAATCATAACCATAATTTCACATCTCCGCTGGTTCAGAAGTCTAGAGTCTAGAGCACTGAAAATGCACATGGGCCGCAGGCAGTGGGGTGCACGCCTTTAGTTCCAACACTTGGGAGGTAGAGTGCAGTGGAATCTGCTCTGTGAGTCTGAGACCAGCTTGCTCTACAGAGTGTGTTCCGGGACAGCCAGAGCTACGCACAGAGAACATGCCCCGAAAAACAAAACAGAACAAGAAAATGAAGAACAGAAAGAATGGCCCTGAGGTTTTGTGAGAACTTGCCAATGCACACTCACAAATGCAGGGGTTTTGCTGCTTTTGTGTGTTGGTCAGCCTGTCTGTTTGAAACATCTGTAATAGTAAAAGTTCTTACTGGTTAAGTTTGGGGAGCCGAAGCAGCCATCCACAGGGCAAGACATGCTTTCTCCATGATATAGTTCAAACCACCTCACACCTGCACCTCCATAAAACCTCTCTCCTTTCGCAGAGTTCTGTCCCAGAAAAGTGCTTCCGAGTCCCCCAGGAGGATCTTCCACCAAGGCTCTCCAGATGCTGCCCAGAGCACAAAACTCAGTGTCCCTAAACTCAAGAACAAAGCCAGCCCAAGTGGTGCTCCCTGCTCTGCCCAGAGGGGTCCCGGGGTGCTTCAAAGCCCAAGACCCCCAGCTCAGGGTTACACACTCAGAGAGGGGAGCAGATGCACAAAGAAGGCTCTGTCACCAACTCCTCTCGCATCTCAGAAGGAGTCAGAGGGTGGGGATAAACTTACTTGGTCGAGGCCAGGCTGTCCTGTGATCGAATTTCAGACCTTTGGACGACTGCAATGGCCAGCCACATTGGCTTGGTGCCATCTCTGTGACTCTTTTTTATATATTTTTTTTTGTTGTTTTTGTATTTTTGACACAGAGTTTCTCTGTGTAACCCTGATTGAGCTGGATCTCACTCAGTAGAAAATCTGATCTCGATCTCAGAAATCTTCCTTCTTCTGCCTCACAAATGCTGATATTAAGGGCATGGTTCACCACTGCCATGCACTGACTCTCTGAAGGCACCAAGCTTCTGGACTGAGTCTGTGAAGAAACTAAGCTACTGAGCTAACTTTCTTAAGGTACCAAGATTCTGGCCTCACTCTCTTAAGGTACCAAACTGCTGAGCTGAATATCTTAAGACATCAAGCTGCTGCACTGCCTCTCTAAAAATACCAAGATGGAGACTTTAATTTTTTTTAATTTTTATTTTTTTTGTTTTTGAGACTGATTTTCTTTGTGTAGCTCTGGTTGTCCTGAAACTCACTCTGTAGACCAGTATGGCCTCCAACTCACAAATCTGCCTGCCTCTGCCTCCCAAGTGCTGGGATTAAAGGCAAGTTTCACAACTACCTGATATTCACTCTATTAATTCACCAATTGCTGAGCTGCATCTCTTAATGTACCAAACTACTGAGCTGATTCTCTCAAGGTACCAACCAGCTGTGCTGACTTTCCTAAGGTACAAAACTGCTGGCCTGACACTCTTAAACTTACAAGATGCTGAGCTTACTCTCTTAAGGTACCATGCTCCTGGCCTGACTCTCATAAATAACCAAGATGATGAGCTGACTCTCTCTTTCATTTTTTTAATTTTTTTACTTTTTTGATTAGAAACAGAGTTTCTCTGTGTAGCTCAGCTTGTCCTGTGGTAGAACTGCTTTCCTGCCACTCTGTAGACAAGGCTGATCTCAAACTCAGAAAACTGCCTGTCTCTGCCTCCCAAGTGCCGGTATTAAGGGCATGTGCCACCACAGTCTGATACTGACATTCTAAAGGTACCATCCTGCTGGCCTGACTCTATTAAGGTACCAACCTACAGCGTTGTCACTCTTATGGTACGAACCTATGCTGACTCTCTTAAGGAATCAAGATGATAGCCTGTATTTCATGAGGCAACAAACTCCTGCACTGATTATCTGAAGGCAACAAGCTACTGGCCAGACTCTCCTAACTTACAAAGCTGCTGGGCTGAATCTCTTAATGTACCAAACTTCTGAGTTGCCTCTCTAAAAGTACCAAGAAAATTAGCTGACTATCTCTCTCATTTCTTTTTAATTTTTAATTTTTTGTTTTTTGAGATAGGGGATCTCTGTGTAGCCGTGGCAGTCATGGAACTCACTCTGTACACTAGGCTGGCTTCAAACTTACAAATCTGTCTGCCTCTTTCTACAAAGTGCTGAGAATAAAGGCCTGTGCCACCACTGCCTTTTGGTGACTCCCTTAAGGTACCAAGATGCTGGCCTGTCTTTCTTAAGGTACCCAGCTGCTCTCCTGAGCTACTTAGCTGACTCTCTAAAAATAACAAGCTCGTTGCCTGACATTCTAAAAGTACCAACATGCTGAGCTGTTTCTCTCTTTTTTTAATTATTTTCAAAGTTTTTTTATTTACATTCCAAATCATTCCCCTTTCCCGTTTCCTCCCTCCCTGAAAGTCCCATAAGCCCCCTTCCCTCCCTCTTTTCCCCATTCAACCCCCTCTCGCTTCTCTGTCCTGGCATTCCACTACATCCAGTCTTTCCAGGACCAGGGGTCTCTCTTTCCATCTTCTTGGAAATCTATTGATATGCGAATTGTGTCTAGGGTATTCCGAGATTCTGGGTTAATATCCCCTTATCAGTGACTGCATACCATGTGTGTTCTTTTCTGATTGGTTTACCTCATTAAGGATGATATTTTCAAGTTCTGACCATTTGCCTAGGAATTTCGTGAATTCATTGTTTTTGATTGCAGAGTAGTATTCCATTGTGTAAATATACCGCATCTTCTGAATCCATTCCTCCGTTGTGGGACATCTGGGTTCTTTCCAGCTTCTGGCTATTATAAATAAGACTGCTATGAACATACTGGAGCATGTGTCTTTATTGCATGTAGGTAAAGCCTTTGGGTATATGCCCCGGAGTGGTATAGCTGGATCCTCCGGGAGTGTCATGCCCAGTTTTCTGAGGAACCGCCAGATTGCTTTCCAGAATGGTTGTACCAGCTTGCAATCCCACCAGCATTGGAGGAGTGTTCCTCTTCCTCCTCATTCTCGCCAACAACTGCTGTCTCCTATGTTTTTGATTTTAGCCATTCTGACTGGTGTGAGATGGAATCTCAGGGTTGTTTTGATGTGCATTTCCCTAATGACTAAGGATGATGAACATGCTTCTCAGCCATTAGATATTCTTCAGGTGAGAACTCTTTGTTTAGCTCTGTATCCCATTTTTAATAGGGTTACTTGGCTCTCTTTGTTCTAACTTCTTGAGTTCTTTGTATATATTGGATATTAGCCCTCTGTCGGATGTAGGGTTGGTAAAGATCTTTTTCCAATTTGTTGGTTGCCATTTTGTCTTTTGCAAGTGTCCTTTGCCTTACAGAAACTTTGTAATTTTATCAGGTCCCATTGGTCAATTCTTGATCTTAGAGCATAGGTTATTGGAGTTCTATTCAGGAAATTCTCCCCTGTCCCCATATGTTCAAGGTTCTTCCCTAGTTTCCTTTCTATTAGTTTCAGTGTGTCTGGTTTTATGTGGAGGTCCTTGATCCTCTTGGACTTGAGCTTAGTGCAAGGAGATAAGAACGGGTCAATTTGCATTCTTCTGCATGTTGACCTCCAGTTGAACCAGCACCATTTGTTGAAAAAACAACTTTTGTTTAAACTGGATGGTTTTAGCTCCTTTGTCAAAGATCAAGTGACCATAGGAGTGTGGATTCCTCTCTGGGTCTTTAATTCTGTTCCATTGATCTACATACCTGTCACTGTACCAATACTCTGCAGTTTTTAACACAATTTGAGCTGCCTCTCTTAATGTACCAAGATGATGAGCTGACTCTCTCTTTATTTTTTACTTTTATATTTTTTGGTCTTTTGAAACAGGGTTTCTCTTTGTTAGTCTGTCTGTCCTGGAACTCACTCTGTAGACCCGGCTGTTCTCGAACACAGAAATATCCCTACTTCTATCTCCCAAGTGCTTGGATTAAAGGCCACCACTGCCTGACACTGACTATGAAAATACCACTTGCTGGCCTTACTTTCTTAAGATAAGAAGGTACTGAGCTGATCCTTTTAATGTACCAAGAAGCTGGCTTGACTCTCTTAAAGTACCAAGCTGATGGCCCGACTCTCTGAACCCACAAAGCTGCTGTCCTGAGTCTCTTAAGGTACTAAGATTCTGAGCTGACTCTCTGAATGCACCAAGCCACTGGGCTGACTCTCTGAAGGTACCAAGATGCTGAGTTCCTTCTCTAAAGATACCAAGATGATAAGTTGACTTTCTCTTTCTTGTTTTTTTCAATTTTTTTTTTTTATTTTTTGCTTTTTTGGGACAGGGTTTCTCTGGATAGCCCTGGCTGTCCTGGAACTCACTCTGTAGACCAGGCTGACCTTGAAGTCCCAAATCTGCCTGCCTCTGCCTCCCAAGTACTTGGATTAAAGGCATACTTCACAACTACCTGACATTCACTCTCTTATTTTACCAATTGCTGAGCTGCATCTCTTAATGTATCAAACTACTCAGCTGACTCTCTCAAGGTACCAACATGCTGTCCTCAGTCTCCTAATGTATCTAGCTGCTGGCCTGACACTCTTAAAGTTGCAAGATGCTAAGCTGACTCTCTTAAGGTACCATGCTGCTGGCCTGACTCTCATAAGATACCAAGATGATGAGCTGAGTCTTTTATTTTTTATTCTTTTTCTATTAGACACAGAGTTTCTCTGTGCAACCCTGCCTGTCCTGGGCTAGACATACTATCCTGCCACTCTGTGTACAAGGCTGACCTCAAACTCAGATAATTGCTTGTCCTTGCCTCAAAAGTGCTTTTATTAAAGGCATGTACCTCCACTGCCTTCCACTAATATTCTGAAGGTACCAACCTGCTGGCCCGAGTCTCTTAAGGCACCAAGCTACAGAGCTGACACTCTTAAGGTACCAAATTAAGCTCAATCTCTTATGGTATCAAGATGATGGTCTGTCTTTCTAAAGGTACCAAACTCCTACACTGACTCTCTGAAGTCAACAAGCTGTTAGCCCGACTCTCCTAATCTTCCAAGCTGCTGGGTTGACTCTTCATATCCAAACTTCTGAGTTGCCTCTCTAAAAGTATCAAAATGTTGAGTTGATCCTTTCTTTCTTTTATTTTTAATTTTTTTATTTTTTGGTTTTTTGAGACCGGTTTTCTCTGTGTAACCCTGGCTCTACTTGAATACACTCTACAGACCAGGCTTGACTTGAAGTTAGAAATCTGCCTGCTTCTGTCTCCCAAGTGATGGAATTTTTTTGTTCTTTTGGATATATTCTTTATTTACATTTCATATGATTTCCCCTTTCCTGGAAGCCCCCCATCACTGAAAGTCCCATAAGACTAATTCCCTCCCCCTGTTCCCCAATCAACCCATTCCTGCTGCCCTGTCCTGGTCTTCGCCTAAACTCCTACACTGAGCCTTTCCAGAACCAGGGGCCTCTCCTTCCTTCTTCTTGGGCATCATTTGATGTGTGAATTGTTTCTTGGATATTTCAAGCTTCTGGGCTAATATCTGCTTATCACTGAGTGCATATCATTTATCAAGCTACTGGCCTGACTCTCTTAAGCTAACAAGCAACTGGGCTGACACTCTTAAGGTACCAAGGTACTGAGCTGATGCTCTTAAGGTACCGAGCTGCTGGGATGACTCTCTTAAGGTACCAAACTGCTGAATTGATCCTTTGAAGGCACCAAGCTGCTGGCCTGACACTCTTAAGGTATCAAACTGTTGGACAGACTCACTGAAGGCACCAAGATGATGAGCTGATTCTCTTAGGGTTCCAAGCTGCTTACCTGATGCTCTTAAGCTACCAAGCTACTGAGCTGATACTCTTAAGGGTCCAAGCTGCTGAGATGAGTCTCTTTCTTATTACATTTTTAATTTTTATTTTGGGGTTTTTTTTTGAGACAGTGTTTCTCTGTGTAGCTCTGACTATACTGGAAGTCACTCTGCAGACCACACTGCCCTCGAAATCAGAAGCCTCCTTTCCTCTGCCTCCCAAGTGCTAGAATTAAAGGCTTGTGCCACCACTGCCTGGCACTGACTCTCTGAAGGCATCAATCTGCTGGCCTGACTATCTTAAGACAGCAAGGTACTGAGCTGACTCTCTTAAGGTACCAAGCTGCTGGCTTGATTCTCTTAATATATCAAAAACAGAAGAGGCAAAGTCAAAGTATGATGGCTCATGAGAAATTCTCCATGCTACATATAATCTGATCTGGTTTTATATATTATTGGCTCTTCACAGCATGCAACAAACATCTTACATGTACCTTCCTGATTTGCACAGCCAATGCCTTCATTTCAGAAAGTTGAAGAATGGACATGAAACTGCAGAGTTACTCAGCTGTGCTCAATTAAGTCTGGGCTCTCTCCTCCTGTACATAGCCAGATTGCAAATCTATTATTGATTGTTTTAAGAATTTAAAACCATGTCTACACTGAAAATTTAATTGTGTACTAATTCAAACATTTTAGTTTAAGGACTATTTTTAAAGGATAAACGTATTCATATAAATTTCCTTATAATTAATTCAAAGAAATTTCATGTTGCTAAAAAAAAAATCCCTGCAAGGCAAGAAGGCCTTTTCAAAAATGAAAGTACCACGGCTCAGGAATTTGCCATTGTCACACTTCGGGGGCTAAACTGAAACACCTATCTTTTATAGTTTCAATGTATGAAAATTTCTTTGGGTATCAGGGATGGAGTATCTGCATTTTGGATCAGTAAGAGATACAAACAATTTTGCATAACTGATACAAGCTCATTTCCTTGCTTGATCATCCTATACATTTAAGAATCCTATCTTTTAAAAAACAATTATCCAAATACATAACAACAAGGATCGAAGAGATGCAGCCCAGAGGAGGAAAACATCTTAGTCTGTGCTGCTGTTTGTTGAGTGGACAGTTGGTATAAGTTTTGAGAAAAGTTTTCCTCTCTTGAGATGGTTAGCATTTGCCCACAAATGAGGAAAATCAGGGCCAGTAGAAATACAGTATTTTCATAGCAGCTCAATTTCCTACTTACTTCAAATATTTTATGAAGCACAAATTATTTTTGTATACTTGAGAAGCTAGTATATTAGAAACTATAAACAAAGTGAATTTAAGCTTGACAATGTTAGAGGTGCAAAAAAGTGCATTTTGAAAGATTTTGAGATATACCTGAGTATAATGGACCGGCAAATCTGTGCATACTATGGGTTCCACCACAGCCTCTGTGTGCACAGCTTTAATGGTTTGGTTGGACATGATGGGACAGCCTCAGGTGCCTTTTGAGGTCTTTGTTCTTGGGTCTTAGTGTCTTACTTGTTTTCAGTATCTTCTATTATTACAAAGCAATCATCATCTGAAGAAGCATCATGGCGTGCAGAATCTTCATCAATAACACATTCTTTAGGACTGGAGATCTTTGCGCCTTCTAAGGATATCTTCACATCATCTTCAGCGCAGTTTCCTTGTTCTGGAGAGGCCTGTTGTTCTTCACTGTCAATAAGGAGGAATTCTGGACCTACTTCAAATTCCATGTCCTGGGACTCTTGAAAGTATTTTGGATCTATTGCACACCTCTGTCCAGATGAAGGGGCTAAGGAAGGAAGCACAGAGCCGATTGTGACAAAATAGTAAAATGTGCCCCCCAAAAAGCAAGTGAATAATAAGAATTCAATAGGAAGAATCTGCACATTTCTAGTCAGGATTTCTGGAACGTATAAGACTAGTGATTGATTGAATCTGTGAGGAGATATTTACTTTTATTTCTCTGAAATCATCATCTCTAAAAATTTACAGAAAATGAGCAAAATTTGGATTTAACACCTGTGATTTCACATCATTATAAACTGAGCACTATCTTTATATTAAATCTTGCCACCTCCTTGAACGTCACCCCATTTCTTTAGACCACATCCAAATAACTAGTTGTTCCTACTTGATACTGGTGTTGGTCGTGTAAGAGATGTAGATGAAGCACTTGTTCTTGTCCTCACGCCGGCGTTTCTGTTCCTGGTTGCACTTCTTCTGTTTGTGCTTATGCTTGAGCGAGAGGATGTCCTGACCTGAGCTTATTCAAACGGCATTTGCCAGGTGGCTGGTTGAACATCTACAATCTCAACCTAAATTTCCAACATAAGATAACATATTTCACTAACAAGACGGGATAAGACAGACATAAGAGGAAAAACAGGCAGACCGCCAAACCTTAGACTTTTTTTTTACAATATGTATATATATATATATATATATATATATATTATTTTCTAACTTTTTTATTTACATTCCAAATGATTTCCCCTCTCCTTTCTCCTCCCTCCCTGAAAGTCCCAGAAGCCCCTTTCCCTCCCTCTGTTCTGTACAATATATTTTAATAATATATTAATATATTTTTACAATATATTTTAATAATTGAAAAACAAACACAAAATCCTTACACACACACACACACACACGCACACACACACATAAACACACCCACCTCTACATGTCCTTAAAAATATTGTCAGGGATTCTAAGCCTCAAAGAGGCAGTGGCCACTGATGGGTTTTCTCAGAGTTCCTGTAACATGCAAATTAGGCTTCAAACACAAAAAAGCCAAGTATGTGCTACTTAATGTTTTAGGCAAATTAAATGGGAAATACCACTAAGTATTTTGGCTGTAGGAATAAGGAGAAGTGTAGGCCACTATAATTTCTAGAATTAAGGCTATAGAAGAAGTTAGGAGAAATAAAGATTAAAAGAAACCAACGATGTCAGTTTTTTCCAAGGTTGCTTATATTTTAGTCAAATGTTACTTTAAACCACTTATATATGTTCAACTTAAAATCAGGCTAAGCACAGGGACTATTCTAAGCATGACAATTACTTACAGTAAGAAAAAAAATGTCAGAAACTGCCATGCTCATGAGACATTGAAATGAAAGTCTTTCTATATGGACAATGCACATTGACTAAATAATATTACAGAAATAAAGGCCCATGGTTCTACTCAGTGACTGTCAATGGGCATACTTCTGCACCGATCTCACGACACTCGACATTCACAACTTCAGCCTGAGCATGTCCTTCCATTTTGCTCCTTCGGCACCATTTTGAAAGCCTTAATAAAGCCAGAAAGAAATCATTATTTACATGTGTTTTGTGTATTGGTAAGGAAGCTTCCTCTCTGCTGAGTAGCTTTCATAGTACTAGAAAGGGATTGAGGAAAGAAAGTCACCAACAGACTTACCAGCTGTGAACACTGTGATCCACAATAATGCCTGGAATGGCAAGATATACCCATGTTTGCAATCAAGGCATTAATGTTATGGCGGCAACCAACCAATTTCTGAATGGATTGATGGCCACACCACAGGAGGAGATACATAGGAACTGATCTAGGAAGGGTTAGGCAGAGAAGTTGGAGAAATATGATCTAAATACATTGTGTGAAATTCTTAAAGAATTAATAAAAATATATTAAAAATGTACTTTGTACAACGATGTGAATGTATGGAAATGCCATAGTTAAACCCACTACTTTTTATGCCTAACTTTAAAATGTCCTGTGTAGGTTTAGAGATGTGATTCTGTGGAAAAACACTTGGCCAACATATATAAAGTCCTGGCTTTAACTCTTAATTTTGTCTTGCAAAAGACAAGAATACAAAAAAAAAACAAGGTTTTTGTTTCGGCGGTCAAGCAACAACAACAAAAAAAAAACGAATATCAGTACAAAATATTAGAGTCTGAAGTAAAGTAATAAGTGTAACTTTAAAAAAATAAACGAACAAGGTAATCTAACATTAAATGTGTAAGTGACAACTGTGAGATTCTGGTTGCATAAAAAGGAGATAAAACAGAAGAAGCCAGTTAATGAGTTATTGTAGCCATTTGCATATATTATTTAGCATGAAATGTATAATATTTACTCTTACTGGTTTTATTTTCAGTGTGAAATAATTTAAACATAAACATATTATTTTTAATTGTTAATACTTAAGAATTCTAAGATAGCACATATACACATATATATGTACATATACATAACACACACATGGGTTTCATTTTGGAGGCAGGATCTCATGTATCCCAGGCTAGCCTTACACTCAGTATGTTGACAAGGAAGACTTTAGAATTTTTGATATTGGGGCTGGAGGAGTGACTCAGAACACTGACTTCTCTTTCAGAGGCACTAGTTTCAATTCCCAGCCCCCACATGGAAGCCTACACCTGTCTGTAAATCCAGTTCCAGAGTGTCGCACACAACTTTTGAGCCTCCATTTGCACTGCAACTATGTGGTGCACAGACATACATGCAGGAAAAATACACAGACACATAATTGTTTTTAAATCAATCTACATGATCTGCCTGCAGAGTGATCTGCACCGAGAGGGTGCACAGTGCACTCTGCCATCTTTCCTCCAGTGACAGGGCAGTTGGGACCTCCAGGTGCAGGGATAATCAAGCATAATATCGTTTGGGACTCGGCCAGCTTGTGTGCTCCCTGCTTCCAAAAGCTGGGCAGGTCTGTGGTCACCTAAGCACCAGCTCTACTGTGGGACTTCTGCCCAGCAGGGGGACCAGCACTGGGAGAGAGTGCACTCGCACAAGGCTGGAGGGCACCAGCCTCCCTTGGCAAACTCTACTCCAGGGATTGACTACTCTGAGCCTTCAGATGTGTAGGGATTCCCCAATATAACATCACTCAGGGCGAGGCACATCACAGGGCTCCAAAGTCACTCAGGAGCAGGGCAGCCCCCCAGCAATCAGTGCCAGGGGAATCCTGGTAATTCAGGGAGAGGAGAAATAGCATTGCAGGCTCACAGGAGGTCCAACCAACAGCCAGTGACAGCAGGACCAACTAAGAACAGAGGTAACCAGATGGCAAAAGGAAAACTTAGGAAAGTTACTAACAGAAATCAAGGCAATATGGCACCATCCGAACTCAACTCTCAGACAGCAGCAAGTCCTGGATACCCCATCACAACTGAAAGGCAAGATCTGGATTTAAAACCACTTCTCATGATGCTGTTAGAGGATTTCAAGACAGAAACAAATAAATCTCATAAAGAATTACAGGGGAACATGAATCAATGTGTAGAAGCCCTTACAAAGGAAACACAAAAATCGCTTAGAGAAATGCGGGAGAATATGGGTCAACTGATGGAGGCCCATAAGGAGGCAACACAAAAATCACTTAAAGAAATGAATCAGCAGGTAGATGCCCTTATAAAGGAAACACAAGAATGGCTTAAAGAAATGCAGGAGAATATGGATCAACAGATGGAAGCCCATGAGGAGGAAACACAAAAATCGCTTAGAGAATTGCAGGAGAACTTGGGTCAACAGGCAGAAATCCTGAAAGAGGAAACGCAAAAATATCTTAAAGAAATACAGGAAAATACAAACAAACAAGTGGAGGATCACAGCAAATCCATCCAGGATCTAAAAATGGAAGTAGATACAACTAAGAAATCACAAAGGGAGACAACTTTGGAGATAGAAAACCTTGGGAAGAAATCAGGAGTCATAGATGCAAACATCAAAAATAGAATACAAGAGATGGAAGAAAGAATCTCAGATGCTGAGGATACCATAGAAAGCATTGACTCAACAGTCAAAGAAAATGCAAAATGCAAAAAAGGTGTAACCCAAAACATCCAGCAAATCCAGGACACAATGAGAAGACCAAACCTAAGGATTATAAGTATAGATGAGAGTGAAGATTTGCAACTTAAAGGGCCAGTAAATATCTTCAACAAAATTACGGAGGAAAACTTCCCTAACCTAAAGAGAGAGATGCTGACGAATGTACAAGAAGCCTATAGAACTCCAAACAGACTGAACCAAAACAGAAATACCTCCTGTCAAATAATAATCAAAACACCAAATGTACTAAACAAAGAAAGAATATTAAAAGCAGTAAGAGAAAAAGGCCAAGTAACATATAATGTAAGACCTACCCGAATCACATCAGACTTCTCACCAGAGACTATGAAAGCCAGAAGATTCTGGGCAGATCTCATGCAGACTCTAAGAGAACACAAATGCCAGCCTAGACTACTATACCCAGCAAAAATCTCAATCACCATATATGGAGAGACCAATAAATTCCATGATAAAACCAAATTTACATAATATCTTTCCACAAAACCAGCCCTGCAAAGGATAATAAGTGGAAACCGCCAATACAATGAGAGAAACTATACAAGTATGTACCTGGAAAAAACGAGTTATCAACATTCTTTCATCAAACCCAAAAATAGAGAACCACTCAAACATAAATCAAGAATAGCATAAAAAAAACATAAAAAAAAACATAAAGTCAAGAATAGCAGGTGGCAATAATCACTATTCCTTAATCTCTCTTAATATCAATATTCTCAATTCCCCAATAAAAAGACAGAGACTAACGGACTGGATGCGTAAACAGCACCCAACGTTTTGCTGCGTGCAGGAAATGCACCTAATTGTCAAAGACAAACACTACCTCAGAGTAAAAGCCTGAAACCAATTTTACAAGCAAATGGTCCCAGGAAACGAGCCAGAGTAGCCATCCGGCTACTACTGATAAAATTGATTTTCAACCTAAAGGCATCAAAAAAGACACAGAAGGACACTGCATATTGGTCAAAGGAAAAATCTACCAAGAAGAACTCTCAATTCTGAATATCTGTGCTCCAAATGCAAGGGCACCCTCATTCATAAAGGAAACTCTATTAAGCTCAAAGCACACCTCACACCTCACACAATAATAGTAGGTGACTTCAACAAAAAACTCTCTGAAATGGATCATTCAGGGAGCAGAAATTGAACAGGGACACAGTGAAACTAATTGAAGTCTTGGACCAAATGGAAATAACATATATAGAACATTTCATCCTAAAGCAAGACAATACAACATCAATCAGGTACAGTCATTCTGGAAAGCAGTCAAGTGGTTCCTTAGGAAAACTGGGAATGAAACTCCCCAGAGGATCCTGTTATACCACTCCTGGGCATATACCTAGAGACTTCCCCTGCATGAAATAAGGACACATGCTCCACTATGTTCATAGCAGCCTTATTTATAATAGTCAGAAGCTGGAGAAGACCCAGATGTCCCTCAACGGAGGAATAGATTCAGAAGATGTGGTATATTTAAACAATGGATTATTACTCTGCAATTAAAAACAATGAATTCACGAAATTCTTAGGCAAATGGTCAGAACTGGAAAATATCATCCTTAGTGAGGTAACCCAATCACAAGAGAACACACATGGAATGCAGTCACTGATAAGTGGATATTAACCCAGAATCACTGAATACCCTAGACACAATTCGCATGTCAATAGATTTCCAAGAAGATGGAAAAAGAGACTCCTGGTCCTGGAAAGACTGGATGTAGGGGAATGCCAGGACAGAGAAGCAAGAGGGGGTTGAATGGGGAAAAGAGGAAGGGAAGGGGTCTTATGGGACTTACGGGGACGGAGGAAATGGGAGAGATGAAATGATTTTGAATGTAAATACAAAAATATAGAAAATAAGAAAATGAGAAAAAAAATCAATAAATCAATCTACATGCCTCCACCTCAGTTAGCACAGTCATATACTACCAGGTTTATGCGAGGTAAGCACTCTGTCAACTGAGCTACATTCCCTGCCTATGGAAAAAATACGTTTTTCAAATAGACCGAACTCACATTTCACAGAATTCAATTAATGCTTTCAATTCAATGATTTCTGGTACATTAAAATCACGCAACGATTATAATAATTTTAGTTAACTTTGAATTTTTTTTTTTTGGTTTTTCAAGAAAGGGTTTCTCTGTGTAGCCCTGGCTGTCCTGAAACTCACTCTGTAGACCAGCCTGGCCTTGAACTCAGAAATCCACCTGCCTCTGCCTCACAAGTGCTGGGATTAAAGTCATGTGCCACCACTGCCCGGCTCCCTTTGAACTTTTAGTCCTTTTATATTTACGTATTTATTTATACTCTGGTGACCGAACTCTGGGCAAGAACTAAGACAAATCTTGCAGTTGCTGGGCAAGTACTAAGATACATCTCCAACCCCAAGAAAGCTTGAGAACATTTTCATAGCTCAGAAAAGATAGTCTGTGCTAGCTACCATTCCTCTCTGTCCCCCATCCACTCTGTAAACAACACCTGGCCAGAGGCAACCTCTAATTCACCTTCTGTCTCTGTTGAATTCCCGGTTGTGAACTTACAGATGAGCAGAATTCAAAGTGTGTCTAGGCCGGCTTCAGAGTCACTGGTGTTCAATTCTGAACTTTCGGAGCCTTCGCAGGCTTCCGAGTCTTTGCGGGCTTCCAAGCCTTCACGGGCTTCCAAGCCTTGGTGGGCTTCCAATTGTAAGCTTTGGGGTCTTAATGGACAAATATACAACACCCAGACTCCTCCTTGTTTTCAATTTAAACCAATTGTTGAAGAGTGAAAGCTTCACGTCATCTCAGGCTTTTTCTCAAACCTGAGCTTTCGCTGCACAATATTGTTACTTTTTATCCATCTGTTCCCAATCGTGGATTTTTGAAGGTAGTAAGTAGCCTGGGACCTCTGGTTCTCACATATACTTTAAACACTAATCTATCTTTCACCTTAAATTTACTTGGCTTGGCAGAACTGTCTTAAAACCAAGCCTGGGTTTCTTTATAAAGCTTAAGGCAATTTTTAGCTTTAGAATTGTCTTGCAGACTGCACAGTGGTGACCCACTCTTGTAATTTAAGCACTTGGGTTGCAGAGGCAGAAAGCTCTCTGTGAGTTTGAGGACAGCCTGCCCTACATAGTGAGTTCCAAAACAGCCAGTAATCCCCCCTCCCTCCCTTTTACTCTCTTCTTCCTCCTCCTCCTCCTCCTCCTCCTCCTCCTCCTCCTCCTCCTCCTTCTCTCTCTCTCTCTCCTGTTCTCCATTTCACTCTCCCTCACCTTCCTCCCCCGTGCGTTTTCCCCTCTACTCTCTCTCACCCACAAACTGACAGACATAAGAAAAAAAAATTGACCTGCACTAGACATCTTTGGTTTGTTTTGTTTTGTTTTTGGAGACAGGGTTTCTCCATATAGTCCTGGCTGTCCTGGAACTCACTTGGTAGACCAGGCTGGCCTTGAACTCACCCTCCCAAGTGCTGGGGTTATAGGTGCCACAACTGCCTGTCTAGACCTCTTAGCTAATATTTCTTATTTTGGCTTTATTTAGCAAAAAAAAAAAATGTTTCAGCTCTACATTACTCACAGCCCTGATACTTACCTGCGGTATTTTATAGTATTGTCATCATCTGAATCAATAACTATAAAATCTGTTTGAATCTTAACAGGTTGTGCCTGCAAAAATTAGCATATTAGTTATCATTTTGGCATCTCTGAGAATTAAACCTACAGCTTTGTACAGAGTAGAGTTACACCTTCTCCTAGCCCCCTAATTGGCCATTAAATGTATCTATATGCTAGAAAAACTTGACATTTATAGCATGCATTTCATATTCAAGTTATGACTAATTCAAATGTCATGTCAGTTTGAGAAAGACACGGGGTTTACAGGTATGAAAATAAGGTGTACACATACAGTGTTTTAGCCCAACACTAGTAGATCTAGGAATTTCACTTTGATTCCAGTTCACTGTTAGCTATTTTATACCAGTATAGTATAAAAATCTCCTCTGACTGCCATCTTGTTCTCTTGATATTTGTTTTCCAAAATATCGCACCACCACTGCCCTGGCTATGAACTTGTATAGAAACAATATCCTACGGCCCCAGAGAGAAAAACTGGAGGAAATCACAAATAGAATTCTTGGTACCCTGATGGAGACTAGTGGGTGGGCCAAGCAAGATTTTTCTCTTTCTCAGAAGAGAAAACAGATATTGGGGCTGAGCCCTATATCTTTCAAGTCTACATTCTTGTGGCAGATGATAGAACTCAGATCCCAGAGTGTTAGTATGAAGGAAGAATGAATGAGTCAATCAAATCAGACAGCTTCCTTCAGTTTTCTCCTCTATACTACTTTCCTCACTGTCTTCAATATGGAGAAGTGGTTTATCCTAAAATTGAATCTAGTATATGATCTACTATGCCATCACAGTAGAAACATGGTCCACAGGCCAAACAGAACTCTTTACATAGGCTGCAAACACTACCCAGTTTACAATGCTCTAGTTTGCCTGTATTCCTTTATTCCAAATCCTGGAGTTTCCATCCCTCTGACTACAATTAGTCCAGATTCCTGCCATTCACATCTGGTTACCTCCCTTCTTGTTTCTTTATACTTCGTGTTCCACTTACAAAGCAGCCTAGCGATTTCAGTCCAGATTATATTCCCCCTCTGCTTTCCAGTGTACTTGGAATAAATTCTATGTGTATTACTACAGTGAGCAAAGTTCTGTACAATCTATCCCCTGCCAGTCTCCATGATCCCCTTCCCTCTTTCCCCCTATTTGTGTCACATAATCCATTTTCATTCCTTCAACTCTCCAAATTGAGGTCAATGTGCTCTTGGTATAGATTGCCTTTGTTATTCTTGGGGGTACCCTATTCAACACAGATCATCAACTCACTTTCTTGTGACACCTGTCATCAGTGCTTTGTATATTGGCTGCCTGTATGTACTCCCCTGGTACTTACCACAGTATCTAGGGACATGAAAGTATCACATGTTATTGAAAACATAAACTAAAGGACTTTCGATCTGCCACATCTATTTTAATAACTAGCTTATCCCTTGAGCTGTAAAAAGCCTTTACAATCAACTACCTTAGGGTGTTGGTGGGGGAAGGAACAGAGAGGTTGATACATGAAAACTCACTTTGTAACAGAAATATACAAGTTATTTTTTCCTTACTGAATACTGAGTGTATGGGTACTGACATCCAGTAGCTGAAAGTGAAAATGATGTGTCCTTCATTGTGTGAGAAATATACAGCATATTCACTGACTCATCCATTGTACGAAGAACAGAAATGTTTCCTACAAGATAGTACTGTTGTTCCATTAACAGCCTTGGAGCAGAAGACCAAATATTTCTCCTACTAGGACCATAGTGTCCGAAAAATACAAATGACTCTAAGGGTGACAGACACAGTGGCAATTAAATTAGAAGGTATACTAGCTAAGCAAGCAGGCAGAGAACTGACACATCCCAATGCTGTTTTCCACCTCACTGGCATTTTTCAAGATTCTGAGCCATGGCTTTCTCCTCATCTTCCTTCCCTTCCAACTAAGCTCCCCAGATTCCCCAGATGTTCACCACCAAATATGACGCATTCACACGGAAAATCAAATGTGAATTTGTGCTGATGTCAATCTTTTGCTTTTGCCTTTTGGATTCTTGTGGTAGTCTCTAAAAGAAATGTGTGTGTTTATGTGTGTGTGTGTGTGTGTGTGTGTGTGTGTGTGTGTGATTGTATACATGCATCTGTCCAAGTGATTTTTAATGATTTTTACCTTTAACACTCAAGAAAGGAACATGAGATATATTTTAAGAAGCATTTGAGTACCTGAAACAAAAATATACCTTACCTCTAATTAACTCAGATGTTTTATGGTTCCGAAGCAATTAATTTTAACTATATAGCTTGTACTTCATAACCCTCAAAAACTAGGTCCCATAGCACACCTGACATAAATTTTATCTATTGAAAATTTTAGAGAAATGACTTCTTTCCCTGGTTAGTGTGTAGAGCTTTAGTGTTTATATTCTATATATTGGTCCTTGATAGGATGTTAGATCTATAGACTCCAGTTAATCTAATCTGTGTTATGATTTACAAACCACAAAATCCATCTGTAACTAATTCAAGTTATTCATGGAGTTACCTTTAAGCTATTCGTTGCATTAAACCTTTTTGATTAGGTTTTAAAAATTATTTTATTTTGTAAAAGGAGATATCCTCCACCAATATAGTCTTCCATGTTTCTATATGAACCCACCTTATACATTTCACTATTATTTTTAAATGTCTAATGTAGCCAGAAATTGTGAGTGTAGCAGTATCAGAGATTTTACAATTGACGATAATACAAGAATAAGTATGCTAATAATCAGGGAATACAACACACATGAACATCACGTAAATATCATCAGCAGGATTGCTTACCATCATAAGAATCCTGTAGGTACAAGATGAATTTCACATACTCATATGTGTCTCTCTCCTGGTCCTTAGCCCTATGACGATATCTGCCCTGGCCACTCTGACTGGCAGTTCCTTTTCTTACATAACAGCAAAACTCAATTAGGTTTCCCACTAAAGAAAGCCAGATACGAATAAAGTTATGTAGTCTAATGGATTATTTCAAACGATAATAGTCTTCCTTAGTCAAGACAACATTTTAAGGAACACAATTTTCTTTCCATGAATGCTGGGACTCACAGAGATACCATTGTTGTATCTGTACAATAAGGCACTAGCCAGAATATAAAATACAGGTATTTATATAACATTACTAAAATTAGAGAAGCTGCTGTAATTAGTGTTTAGGGTAAAGAATGAGACTGGGTGGGGATAATTTTTCAATAAAATAATTTTACTGTTTCTTTGAGAATTTCATATATGCATGTGATATATTTTATCATGTTCATGTCACCCTCCCTTAAACTTCTCTCAGATTCAGTGCCACATATCTACTCAGTCTTTCCCAACTTTGTGTTCCAAAAAAAAAATTACAATTCCAATGTGTGATACCCATATCCTTCCACTAGAGCAACAGTTCTCAGCCCTTTGAGGATAGAACAACTCACTTTTCATAGGAGTCACCTAAGACCATGTACATATCAGATATTTACTTTACCATTCATAACAGTAGCAAAATTACAGTTATGAAGTAGCAATGAAAATACTTTTTTGGTATTACCACAGTATGAGGAACTGTATTATGGTGTCTCAGCATTAGGAAGGTTGAGAACCACTGCTAGAGCATGGTCAGTCCTGCCAGGGACAATCTCCTTTTTTAATTTTATTTTCTTAGTTTTTTTTTATATACATTCAAAATCATTTCCCCTTTCCCGTTTCCTCCCTCCCCGAAAGTCCCATAAGCCCCCTTCCCTCCCTCTTTTCCCCATTCACCCCCATCTTGGTTCTCTGTCCTGGTGTTCTCCTACATCCAGCCATTCCAGGACCAGGGGTCTCTCCTTCCATCTTCATAGAAATCTATTGATATGCGAATTGTGTCTAGGGTATTCCGAGATTCTGGGTTAATACCCCCTTATCAGTGACTGCATACCTAGTGTGTTCTTTTGTGATTGGGTTACCTCACTAAGGATGATGTTTTCAAGTTCTGACCATTTGCCTAGGAATTTCATGAATTCATTGTTTTTAATTGCAGAGTAGTATTCCATTGCATAAATATACCACATCTTCTGAATCCATTCCTCCGTTGAGGGACATCTGGGTTCTTTCCAGCTTCTGGCTATTATAAATAAGGTTGCTATGAACTTAGTTGAGCATGTGTCCTTACTTCATGCAGGTAAAGATTCTGGATATATGCCCAGGAGTAGTATAGCCATATCCTCCGGGAGTGTCATGTCCACTTTTCTGAGGAAACGCCAGACTGCTTTCCAGAGTGGTTTTACCAGCAGCAATCCCACCAGTAGTGGAGGAGTGTTCCTCTTTCTCCACATCCTCGCCAACAACTGCAGTCTCCTGTGTATTTGTTCTTAGCCATTCTGACTGGTGTGAGATGGAATCTCAGGGTTGTTTTGATTTGCATTTCCCTAATGATTAAGGATGATGAACATCTCTTTAGGTGCTTCTCACTCGTTAGATATTCTTCAGGTGAGAACTCTTTGTTTAGCTCTGTACCCCATTTTTTAATAGGGTTACTTGCCTCTCTGGAGTTTACCTTCTTGAGTTCTTTGTATATATTGGATATTAGCCTTCTGTCGGATGTAGGGTTGGTAAAGATCATTTCCCAGTTAGTTGGTTGCCGCTTTGTCTTTTTGACAGTGTCTTTTGCCTTGCAAAACTTTGTAATTTAATGAGGTCCCATTTGTCTATTCTTGATCTTAGAGCATAAGCTATTGGATTTCTGTTCAGGAAATTCTCCTCTGTGCCCATATGTTCAAGGTTCTTCCCTAGTTTCCTTTCTATTAGTTTCAGTGTGTCTGGTTTTATGTGGAGGTCCTTGATCCACTTGGAATTGAGCTTATTACAAGGAGATAAGAATGGGTCAATTTGCATTCTTCTGCATGTTGACCTCCAGTTGAGCCAGCACCATTTGTTGAAAAGGCTATCTTTTTTCCACTGGGTGGTTTTAGCTCCTTTGTCAAAGATCAAGTGACCATAGGAGTGTGGATTCATTTCTGGTTCTTCAATTCTGTTCCATTGATCAACATGCCTGTCACTGTACCAATACCATGCGGTTTTTAACACTATTGCTCTGTAGTACAGCTTGAGGTCCGGGATACTGATTCCCCCAGAGGTTCTTTTACTCTTGAGAATAGTTTTAGCTATTCTGGGTTTTCTGTTATCTCAGATGAATTTTTGAATTGCTCTTTCTAACTCTATGAAGAATTGAGTTGGGATTCTGATGGGGATTGCATTGAATCTGTATATTAGTTTCGGCAAGATGGTCATTTTTACTATATGAATTCTGCCAATCCATGAGCATGGCAGATTTTTCAATCTTCTGAGGTCTTCTTCAATTTCTTTCTTCAGAGACTTGAAGTTCTTGTCATACAGATTTTTCACTTGTTTGGTTAGAGTCACACCCAGATACTTTATATGGTTTGTGGCTATCGTGAAGGGTATCATTTCTCTTACTTCTTTCTCAGCCTGCTTGTCCTTAGAGTTTAGGAAGTATAGGAAGTGATCCTCAACTATTTCTCCAGAGGAAATAAAATTTTAATGTTAGAAATGTAGCATTTGAAACTATAGGCCATAAACTTAGATGAATATATTATCAGCAGCTACATTAATATTTTTTCAAAATTTACTAAGCGATAAGAGAGCAAGAAATTGTTCAGCTGAGTATTTATTACTTGTCCCTCAAAGCTCAAAAATTAAATTAAAAAGAAAATGAAGCCATGTATACATACCTATATCTGCCAATGGAAGATTAAGAATGATCTTCTTAGATACTTCATTCTTTTGTTGATCAGGAACAAGATTTAATAGACTGTTCCCCATAAGATCTTCCTCGGGAAAGGAAGAAAGAGCAGATTTTGCTTTCTATACTAATGCCATTAGGCTATGCTATGTCCTTACCATATGAGTTTAGTGCTGCTCATGCCATTTAGGACTATAGGTGCCGTGCTTCAGGCAGTTTGCATTACCTCCTAGCAATTACTCCATGTTACAATCCATTCTGGCCTCAATTTTCCTGTCCATTATCTCCCTCAAACAGTCAGATCTTTCCCTAACATCCCAGAGACTACAGATGTTGTAATCTTCACGCTGTCTTGTTTCCCTCTAGGAGTCTGGAAAAAAATCTCAGCTCCTCACCCATAGTGTTGTCTCTAATGTTGATCCAAGAGAGTAAATGTGGTCGAGAAAACCTCACACAGCCATGCTTTCCAGTGACTATTCAATTCTGCCTGAAAGCCTTTCACTGACTCTCCCCTTTTTTACTCTTCAATGTGAATCCTTCCTCTTTTGTAACTTCCTCACAATTTCAAGTACAAAGCCCTCGTTACATTTTAATCTTGCCTTTTTATTTTGATGTTAAAAATTCAACACTTCCCCCTGTACCATAAAGAAACACTTATTTTTTCAATAAAAATGTTTTCATTGATCCATTTATAAAATAGAATGCCCTCAGTCCAAGAAAAACATGGGGCTACATAAGGAGTTTGGGGGCAGGCTGAGCTATAGAATACTACCTTGTCTTTCTGATAAAGGAAGGAGGGAAAGAAGGAAGGAAGGAAGGAAGGAAGAAAGAAAGAAAGAAAGAAAGAAAGAAAGAAAGAAAGAAAGAAAGAAAGAAAGAAAGAAAGAAAGAGAGGAAGAAGTAAAGAAGAAGGAAAGAAAGAAGGAAAGAAAGAAGAAAGCCATTGTGGAACCCAATTATTTTGTATGTTAATTTTTAAAGGAGTTTTTAAATTTACGAATAGTTAGAAATTAAAAATTCAACACATTTGATGTGAAATATAAAATACCAAGAGGTATTACCTATTCTTCCATTGGTAGAAGAAAGGGGGAATCAATATAAAAAGAATTCAGAGGACTAAAGATTAGGTCAGTTGGTAAATGCTCACCTGACAATGACAAGGCCTTGCTTTAAATCAAGCATGCAAGCACAGGCACTCAGTCATTCCAAAAGAAGAAAGGAATTTACCCTGCTCAGTGCCATCTTCTGAGACTCTTAACAAGAAGCATGTTTTACTTTTCTGCCAGAGACTTCATCTTAGACACACATCAGAGAAATGGATATTGCACTGGGAAGAGTAAGAGCATTTACAGGAATCCCAGATGGTTTTTATTGACTTAACACTGAAACTAGTGGAGAAGATGATGCAACAGAGGCATAGCTGGACACCAATTAATTATATGAGGCTAAAAAGAAATAACTCATGAACAATAATACAGAATGACCCATTTTCCAAAAAGCTGCAAGAACTTACTGAACAGTGGCCAAGAAGAGGTGACACATTCTGGGATACAAAAACAACTTTTCCATCTATGCTCAGTACAATGGAAATATTTTCAAATGACTAATAAAGACAGAATAATAACATAATTAAATAGTGGAACAATAATAAAATGATAGCTTTATTTCTAAGCATATAAATTAGTATAATAGAACACAGTAAATATATTCCATTTCTTATGTATCAATAAAGTAGGCACATACTTAATTAAAATTGAATTATTCTGCCTCCTACACAGAATCTACTTAACCTTAAGCATGAGATATTTATCAAAAGATGTGTCACTTAGACAAGTTTCAGTGTATCCAAAATTAACACTAAATTTTCTATCACATGCTAGGAAGGTTCATTTCTGAGTGTAGATTGTCATTATACATATTTTTCTGATGTATAATGGACTGATATGCCAACAAATACTTCCTTGTAGAGAACATTTAAAAAGATTTTAAAATATATAAAAATGTTTTCAGATGTGATTCTATAAATTTCATTAAGGCTTCTTATAGGTGCACAGATGAGAGGTTCCATATAAGTGTATGTGTACATTTCCAATGGCTACACCTAGAACAAAATGTCTCTCCTTCTCTTAGTAACTGTCAATTGCCCAGAGACCCTTTGGAAGAGTTGTGGACACATGAGCCACTCTCCCTTAACTACTGTTAATTTGTCTCTTAATTCTCAGGGATGGGTTGGGCCTCTTGAAATCCCCCTTATCCAATCTGTAATAGAAGAAATGGAAAGTATCTTGGAGGAGAAAAGGGGATATGAGAGAAGTGAAAGGACAAGAGAAAGTAATAGAGTGTAATATGATCAAAATGCATTATATAAATGAATGAAAATGCCATTGTGAAACTGATTATTACATGCGATTAATATGTGCTCATAAAATATTGAGCTTGCTTATAGTAGGACCAAGCTTATTCTAAAGTAAGAGAAGCAAAGTATGTGCCTACTTTATTGATATGTAAGAAATGGAATACATTTACTGTGTTCTATTAAAATAACTATTATATTATAATATCTATTATATTAAATGACTATGAATGTTATGTCCTAATCCATGTCCTAAATCCACGTATGTTAGAGTCGTGGGAAACTTGTCAGTCACAGATGACTCAGAGATTGGAAATAGAGTAGATGTGTGTTACCAGATAAAACAAGAAATCAGAAACCATGGTATGAAGTCAGGTTTCCCAAAAGGTGACATTTAGAGCATGTGAAATATCAAAATGTTATCCAGCTAAAGGAAATTTGGATATGTGTGTGCCTACCTCAGTATCACCTCTAAGAATAGGACAAATAAAGCTAGGCTCCCCTAGGAAATACTAATCAGATGTCCACATTCACTTAAATTAGTGTTGCAATCCAGACACTGCTAGTGTGATCCTCAACAACTCTAAAATTTATTTCGAAGCAGTTCTTCCTTACCCTGATCTGCAATAAAATGATTATTTTAAAAAACAAGCTCATAGGATTCATGCAAATAGATAGTTGCAAATAACAGGATCTCACAGTAAAAACAAAATGGCAGTTCTTTGAAAAAAAGCAATACTGGTGATAAATCTCTGATAAAGTGAATTGTATCATGAAAAGCACAATATTTTAAAAATATTTTTATTTTGTGTGTATGAGTGTTTTCCCCCTGCATATATGTCTGTACACCATGTGTGTGCCTGGTACCCATACAGGCCACAAAGCGGCATCAGATCCTTTGGACCTGGAGCTACAGACAATTTTGAGCTGTTGTGTGAGTGTTGGGAATTAACCCCATACCTTCTGCAAAAGCAGCTAGTACTCTTAAGTGATTATCCATATCTCTATACCATAATCATTAATGAAGCAAAACACTAGTTTCAAGTATTCTCTTATTACCTGCAGTGGTTTGGAACAGGTTTGAGTATATATCCTTGCCCAAAGGTTCATGCAAGAGAAGATATTTGTAGCACATAAATAGCAAATGCACAGCTCCTGGAATCATTATGTGTTAATCAAATATTGTATGCTACTTTTACTGATGTCAGGGTATTGAATCAAGTATTCTCCACATGCTAGACAAGTTCTATTACTGAGCTAATACCCGCAGCTACAATTAAAAAACAAAAACTTCAACTTTTTCTGATAGTCAAAATAATGTCTCAAGCTGTCCCTTTTGCCACAGGCCCTACTCTTTTTTTCATTTTTGTGCTTAAAAATAGCTGTGTTCATATTTAGGGCATATATGTGGCATGAAAACCTTCTCTAAGAAAAGATTTTCCAAGGAAGTTACTAATACCAGACAGAAGCTAAAAGGTGGTAGAGGAAAGATCATCCCGGCTTCAGAGCACACACCCAGTGCTTGTGCCTACAAATATCCATGCAGTTTATAGTCAGCATCTAGAATAATTTGAATATGCATTTGCTGTCATAAAACCATTGACAGACTTCAAATGATATATCTTGAGGCCTCTTCATAACACAAATCTCAGTACATGATACCTACATTTTTTTTCTTTAGTAAAAGTGCTTGCAAGGATAAAAGATATCTTCATGTGGCTTAGATTTCCATCTAAGAATGTGTATTGTTATAACATTTGTTGTATTATTGTTTGAAGTCCTGTGCTTTTACAGCTGTGCTTTGAAAAGTGATGTAGTACAGCTTCCATTTTATGTGATCCACATATAAAGAACATAAACAACAACTAAAAAGACCCTTACCTGAAGAACCATCTTATGGTATTCTTCATAGGTATTAAAAACAGGAACTTTGTTTTGTTCATAAGTTGTTCGTACACTTAACATTTATTTGCATAAAAGAAATGACAGGGATTATATTAAAATAATTATTGATATTAGATTCCTCGAGCTTACAATTTAGAGAAATACTTTATTATTTTGTATGGAGGTGCTTATGTGTTCCATAGCTCATGTGTACAGGTTCAAAGACAACTTTTGGGGTTGATTCACTTCTTCCATCTTTATATGGGCTCTGTGGATTGACTCGGGTCATCAGTCTTGCATGTCATGTGCATTTAACTACCGAACCTGTTCTCACAAAGAAATGATGAAATTGAAAACCAAACAACATCTTATAGTGGTCCATTTGGGTCTATCAAAATTCAGGATCCACAATATGACAGACAAGTTTAAGAACTCTACATAGACCCAAATTACCAGTCCATAGTTAAGAGCTAAAATTGTACTCTTTTCATTTCTGGACAAAGGTCTTTGACTGGAGGATTGTCAATTCTCAACTATTACTGTTCTTCCTCCTGCTCCCCGGTCTTCTCAACCTGCAGCATACCTGATCTTGTTCTCTTTCTGTCCTCACAGCCCTTTTCATTGACCTGAATCAGTAAAGGAACTCAGTAATAGCATCCCAACTCAATGCTTTATGTAAAAATGAATTAGCTCCTCTACTCAAAAGAAAAAGAGATTTTCCCTTGTGCTGGGTAATTCTCACCTTAGGAAAGGTCAGAGAGCATTCTTGGGGACTGAGCAGTTCAAGTACCTTCCTAAAAGAGGCAATAAGAACAGGATTTGTGACGAAATAGCATAATAGGATGAAGAGTGCTAGCAGCTATAGCCCTTTTGAAGAGGGTTGAAGAAGAAATGCAATGCAATAGAGGGAGTGGACATGGCCTAGAAAATATTTTGAGAAGTTTAGCCACAAAGAGGGAATAGAATCAGGGAAAGTTCTAGAGGAATAATGAAGTTAAGAAAATAGTTGTTGCCGGGCAGGGGGGTAGGTGGCACATGCTTTAATCAAAGCACTTGGTAGGCAGAGGCAGGAGGATTTCTGAGTTCGAGGCCAGCCTGGTCTACAACGTGAGTTCCAGGACAGCCAGGGCTACACAGAGAAACCCTGTCTCGAAAAACCAAAAAAAAAAAAAAAATAGTTGTTTCACCTAAGATTTAGAGAGTATGACTATATGTTTATGGGCATAAAGCCATCACATGTCCTTAGCTAAATGTGTTCCATGATATGAGCATTGACTTACAAGTCCACATAGACATTACTATTGTCCGTTTATGCTTCTAGAAAGTTCTATTCTTATAAATGTCTAAGGAATATTTTACGCATTGAATATATGTCTTCCACCAAAAGCCTTGTAAGTGGAGAAAAACAAACCATGTATGTAGCCAAAGATATGTCAAGGGCTTCTCCAACCAATTCTCTCTCTCCTAAGGCACTTGAAGCATGGTGAGGACTCTGATGCTCTCAAGTCAGCAATGGTACAAGAAAGAAATGGATTTAAGTCAAACCTCTTGGAGAAGGTGCAGAGGCAATAGAAGTCTCACTTCTTGTGGATCGTGCTCTAAGTCTCTTTTTGGATGGTCCATATCCAAATTTATTCATCAGTTTCTGTGGTCTCTTCAGCAAATTGCGACAATCTTCATGGGTTGTCTTTGTGTGAAAATTAGAGGCATCCCTAATTAACAGAGAAATAAAAGTGAGCTTTATGTATGGCAATGCTGAGGCTAATTATTCATATGGTGCCCCATTAGTAGTAGACTAAGATGAAAGTCAGACAGACCTTTTCATTAATTAAACATTCAAAGTCTTCATTACACACCATAACTACTGGGGCAGGATATGTCAAAAATGGCATTAATCTCAATACTCATGTGGAATGGCAGGAGGATTGTGGATTTGATGCAAGTCTTAGGCTAAATAAGAGCTAGTCTCCAAAATAAATAATACATGAACAAGCAAACAAATAAGTTCTATTTCTATTAAAACAATTAAATGAAAATCAGTGTTTCCACCATTTGACTGTGAGTCTGTTAAAAGTAGAGATCAATCCATTCCCATGTCTTCCCAGTATAGTCCATACAATGTCTGGTACTGTTGTTTAGCAATCACTTAAATTAAACCTGAATTAGCTTGAGTAAAATGGCAAGGCTTTGCTTCCATTCTTTTCTAACCTGCTTTAATAGTAATTCTGACTAGGCCTTCCAATGAAATTGGTCTGTGAGAGTAGAAAACCCAAGGAAGAGAACAAAAACCCTTGAGAGAAACAAGCTTCCCTGAGGAAGTTTAATTGTCTAGATCTGAAATAACAACAGGGGCCAGTGCAGAAAGCTTTGTCAACTGAATTATGAATTCCTACCTAGTCACTTTTTGTTCTGAATTTCTCTCCATTTTTTCAGTCAGGTAAAGGTGAATTCTAAAACCAAATAAGAACAATATTTTACTAAGTAAACATCTTTCTACAATCTATAACATCTACCTGCTCTAGCCCTCTTATATCTACTTAACTATATGCCTGATAAGTATCCTATGTCTATTTTTGCATGTATCCTATAGTTATCTTATGTCTATCTTCAATCAACAGATCTCCTACACTGCAGCTATTTTGAGTCTTATCTTCCATTTATGGATCATTTATCCCCTAGCTCTCATGGTCCCTTGTTCCATCTAGGAATAATCTATGCTCTAGATACCTTGTATCTATCCCTCTTATATTCCCTCTACTTATCATGTGATTGACTTTCACCTACCAATAGTTCTCCTGTGTCTACATTATCTCTATTATCTACCAAGAATCAGTCTTCTATCTTCTACACACTCTATGGCTATCATCAATGTCTATTGCCTTTCCTCTTAACAATCTGCTATATGCCTTCGATCCAACTATCATTTATTCCCTAGTAATCCTAACATGTGTCTATTTTCCATCTATTAATTATCTATATTCCAGCTATCCTGTGTCTATCCATGCAATAGACCTCCTATTTCTCTACTATCTATCCTTTATCTTCTTCTCACTGTGCTGCATCTACCATCAATTCTTTAACCAAATTCTCTTTATTTTACTATCAGCTATCCTCTAGCTATCCTGAGTCTCTAGACAAGTCATTCATACTTTTAACTACCAGAAATCTCTAATCTCTGCTATCTGTCTGTCTGTCTGTCTATCTTTCTACCTACCAACCTATCTTCCTATCTATCATCAATCCTTTCACTTTCCTGTCTCTGTCTTACATCTATCATCTATCATCTTGCTATCCTGTGACTCTCCCATCTGTCTATCATCTATCCTTTAGCTAGCCTGTCTATATATACCATCCATGAATCATTTATCTTCTACTTCTCCTACATCCTGTCTGTCTGTCTGTTGTCTGTCTGTCTGTCTGTCTGTCTGTCTGTCTGTCTGTCTGTCTGTCTATATCTATGTATCTATCTATGTGTCCATACTATCTGTCTGCCTATAATCTGTC